>JBCEWC010003151.1:0-31363 GCA_038996855.1 Solanum aculeatissimum
TTTACTCACAACTCCCCCCCCCCCCCCCTATGTTAATGCTATAAATGCCTAGTTAAACTCATTACTTCATCTCTTGAACACCCATTCCTTGTGGAATTTGACCACATCTCTTCGTTGGGTTATTATACTGATAATGATCATCCACATCTTCCAAACGTGAGGTGTGCTTGAATGTTATAAAAAATGACGTTGTTGTCGAGGAATGGCGCTTGTTCTTGATTGAAGTTTTTGTTTGAATGTAGCTTTTGTAGTTGAACTTTCTTATTACTTTTCTTATTATTTGTATTGATTTTGGTTAGATGAAAATACGAATGACACCAGAAGTGTGCACTGTGACAATGTGGAAGATCTAAATGACTTTTATGACATCGATTGGGATCAAGTAGGCAGTACAAGAGCGATCTGATTTCCCCCATTAGTTAAAAAGCTTTCCTTTCATGTCAACAACATAATGCTACAATTGCTCCAGCTAAAGGGACTATTTGGAGGTCAAGCCCATGAAGATCCACATAAGCATCTCTGTAACTTTATGGACGTATGCTTGCTATTCAGCTTTCGGGGTGTGACATAAGAGGTTATTCGGTTGAGACTCTTCCCATTTTTTATAATCGGAGAGGTCGTGAGATGGTTAGCTGAACTTTCTCATGATTCAATTACATCATGGGAGGAATTGCAAGATGTATTCCTTGAACAATTATTTCCTCCCTCAAAGATGGTTAAACTCCAGAGAAGTATTGAGAATTTTAAAAGAATTGAAGGTGAGTCGCTACACAAAATATGGTTGTAATTCCATAAATTGTTGCTTCAATGTCCCAACCATGGATTTTTGGATTATGTTTTGTTGCAATACTTCTATGTGAGTTTGGATTCTATAAATAAAGGATTAGTCGATCATCTGGTGAGAGGAGGAATCATGAACCAAACGTTTGTTGTTACATGTGAGTTGTTAGATGAGATGACCAAAATACATAGAGTTTGGTACACTCTAGATGATTATGCTTCCTCTACTCAAAAGGGACCATCTAAAGAACAATTAGTCAAAGATCAAGAGTGAGATGGAAATATGGCCAAAATGATAAAGCATCTGAATTTCTTATCAAAACATGTAGTGAGTGTTGTTCGACAAAGAGTGAATATTGTGGGTGTTTCAAGTTAGGTGTCTTATGATGGTAGTTATAGTGAGGTGGTGCATTATATAGGTAACCAAGTCATGGATTCTCTGCTAGCCTTTCTAAGGTCACTCAGAAAATCAAGGTTGGAATAATGGGAAGGGATAGAGAGATAGAAATTGGCCGGATCAATCCAGAGGTTGGCAAGAAAGGGGAGGCAAGATAAATCACTATATCCCACCTCTAGATAGGTTTAAATTCAATGAGCCAGTTGTGAAGACGAAAGGCTTCCGAACAGAAGATATGCTTGCAAGGATTTTGAACAAAGTGGAGGCTTTGGATAGTGTTTTGAATGAAACAAAATCAGGTTTCTCTCAATTAAGCCAAATGATGGCATCGCACTCAACCTCAATTAGACACTTGGAAATAGACTAGAAACATTCTCGGCTCACCTTAACAACTAATTAAAAGGTAGTGATCACTTGTGCATGGCCATTACCACTCGTAGTGATAAAATTCTTAAGTCCAATGTAGCAGCCAAGACCCCTTTATTTGGGGAGATCAAAGATTTGAGAATGGAAGATGATGTGATTGTGAATGAAGAAAACACTTCTCTCGGTAATACCGGGAGTGAATGCAATGGAAAGGATGGGGGTGAATCAAATAAAATGGAAAAAAAAGCCCCCTCAAAAAAATTTCAAGAATGATATTCCTTTCCCTCAAAGGTTGAAAATGAAAGGTGATGATATAAAGTTCTAGAAACTTCTCTCCATGTTCAACTCCTTTTCTATTAACATACCATTGATCGAAGCTTTTACAGAGATGCTGATTTATACGAAGTTTATGAAGGAATTGATAACCGAGAAGAGAACTTTGGAGTGTGAAATGATTGAAGTATTACACAATTGTAGTGCAATTTTGACAAAAAACTTGGTTGCAAAGAAAAATGTTTCCAGCTTATTTATCATTCCATGCACCATTGGAGCTTGTAAGTTTGGTAGGGCGTTGTGCAATTTGGGAGCCAATATAAATTTAATGCCCTTGGTCGTATTTGAACAACTGGGTGTGGATAATCTTGCTCCAACATCAATGAAACTGCTCATGGCTGATTGGCCAATAAAAAAACCGATCAGGATATTATATGATGTTTTAGTAAGAGTGGACAAGTTTATTTTCCTAGGTGACTTTGTTGTTATGGATTATGACATAGATGTTGAGGTGACCATCATCCTTGGTAGGTCAGTCTTGGCTACCGGAAGGGCATTGGTGGATGTTGAAAGAGGGGATTTGAAATTTTGAGTGAATGATGAGGAGGTAAGCTTTAATATTTGTGAGACAATGAAAAGGCATTGTGATTTTCAAGTGAATATTGTTATTGATGTGATTAATCAAGCCATAGAAAGTGTGGGTGAGTTACCATACTCGGAGGGTGAGTCATTAGCTGAAATCTTGTTGAACTATGATGAGGTTGATATAGATGATTGTGAAGGAGTAGTGGTTGCTCTAATAGGGACTGGGAGTCATTCAAGGGCTCTAAACAAGCTTGATATAGACTTGAAGAATCGTGAAACTCAACCAGCAAAGCCATCTATTGAGGCACCATCGAAGCTTGAATTAAAGGATCTTCCAAGTCATCTTAAATATGTCTTTTTGGGCATGGATAATACATTTTCGATCATAGTAGCAACTGAGTTCTAAGAGGGGCATACCAAGGCTCTTATAGATGTGCTAAAAAAGTATGTAAAAGTTATCAGATGGACAATGGCTAATATTGTGGGCATTTCTTTGGGAATTTACACCCACAAGATCAAGTTAGTAAAAGGCTACAAACTAAGTGTAGAGCACCAGTGTCAGCTTAACCCTCCTATGCAGAAGGTAGTTAAGAAGGAGATCATTAAATGGTTAGATACTAACATGATCTACCCAATTGTAGATAGCAATTGGGTAACTCTAGTTCAGTAAGTGCCTACAAGGGGAGGTATAATTGTGGTGCCAAAAGAGAAGGATCAATTGGTTTCTACAAGACCAGTCACCAGGTGGCGTATTTGGATGGATTACAAGAAATTGAATGCCTCTATACAGAAAAGGACCACTTTTCTTTGCCTTTTATAGATCAGATGTTGTATAGGCTAGTAGAAAGAAGGTGGTACTATTTCCTTGATGGGTACTCCGGGTACAATCAGATATCTATTGACCCAAAGAACCAAGATAAAACCACCTTCACCTGCCCCTATAGAACTTTCATCTTCAAGAGGATGCCCTTTAGGCTGTATAATGCACTGGTGACTTTTCAGAGATATATGTTGTCTATTTTCGTTGACATGGTAGAGGACTCCACGGAAGTTTTCATGGATGACTTCTTAGTGGTAGAAGATACATTTGAACAATGCTTGGATAATCTAGAAAAAGTATTGTAGCATTGTGTCGAGACAAATCTGGTACTTAACTAGAAAAATGTCATTTTATGGTAAAAGAAGGATTTGTCTTAGGGCATAAAATTTCAGGGAACGATTTGCAAATTGATCAGGACAAAGTGGATGTAATCGCAAGCCTCCCACCTTCGATTTTGGTCATAGGAGTGAGGAGTTTTCTAGGGCATGTGAGTTTCTATCGGAGATTCATAAAGGACTTTGCTAAGGTTAACAACCCACTGTGTAAATTATTGGAAAAAGACTCCTCTTTTGTCTTTGATGCAGCGTGTATAAGGTCCTTTGAGGCCCTTAAATTAAAAGTCATTGAAGCCCCCATAAATAGTATCCCCAGATTGGTCCAAACCAATTGAAGTTATGTGTGACTCAAGCAGGGTGGCCTTAGAGGCTATTTTTGGACAAAGGATAGGAAAGGTCATTCACCCAATCTATTATGTAAGCATGACCTTAAATGATGCCTGATGTCACCTAAGCTATACCTCCTTTGTGAAGGTTAAAGTGGTCATTTCCAAGATATATAACCTAACTAATGTTAGGATCGAACCCACAGGGAATATGATAGACGTAGTGTAATTCCAAGCAAATTGAGATTGATTAACCTACTTATCTCCCGAAAAGGGGGGGTTTGTAATCCACAGAAAAATAAATCTACACTAGTACATGTGTTGTGAAATTAGTAGAAGAAGTGACTAGGGTATTGTGTTCCCCATGATTCCCTAACTTGGTATTACCAGATAATCGCAATCTTTCCAAATGTGTAGCATGCAGAACGATCAATTGAGTTTACCAAACCCTTTGATCCAGGTGAGAGGTAAATTTCACTACGTAATTTGATCCATCCCTGCAGTGTGACATTAATAACTCTTACCTATTGTCTCAATATAACCTCCTCTTGATCCAGTTTGGTTGATTAGACGAGAAAAGATCAATTGAATCATATTAATTATTCTCTTTTCCTATTCATTACTATCTTAATCTAGTCATTAATTGTAGGCAAGTTCTAGCATTGACCACCCGTTAAAAAGCAATCAAAATAAAGAGAAATAATTAATATATGCATACACATTTTCCAAGAATTACGTATTATCCTATTTTACCTTGTTGATTCTTTATGGTTCACACAACCCTAGTTGTGAATTTAGCTATGCATAATCATTGTAGATGAAGAAATCATGTTAATGAATAGTATAGTTAATCACTTACAATGATAAAGTTAAGAACAAGAAAATCTCAATCTTCAAGAAATCACAATTGATGTAAAACTCACACAAGGAGAGTTTTCCAAGTGTTTCTCTATCGCAATCTGTCGTTCTCCCTCTCTTCTTACATAAAAGAAACCTAAAAACCTATTTATACTAAGTAAAAACCAAATCCAAAACCTAAAAACCTATTTAGAAAGGCTTGCTACCTACTTGTGAAACTCGAACATAGAGTTGTTGTGGGCGCTAAAGAGGTTGAATTTCAAGAATAATGAAGTTTTTTATGCTCGACTTACCCCACTCTATTTGTTAGATGAGTTTCGATTGAAGGCATATGAGAGGTTTGGCTTGTATAAAGAGAAGATGAAGAGGTGGCATGACTTGAGGATTTTGAAGAGAGAATTTATTATGGGAGACCCGGTGATATCGTATATCTCGAGGATACGTTTGTTTCTCGAGAAGCATAAGTCCTAATGGTCAGGACCCTCCAAGTTCACCGAGGTGCTTGCCAATGGTGTCATTGAAGTTGAGAATCAAAAGGGAGAAAAATTCAAGACAAATGGGAAAATATTAAAAAAGCACTATAAAAAACAACCAAGTGTTCGGGTGGTAAACGTCATATACGTGGATGAGGCTTAACTTGTAACAGACACCATTATGTCACGATATAAAATCAAGCGCTTCTTGGGAAGCAATCCAAGTGTTCGTGGATTAAAATAATGTGTGTTGAATGGTTGTAGGTGTCTAAGTTGAATTGACATGAAAGAAGCAAAGGGTGATGTAATGTGTAGAATCAACAATCACAATTTTGATTACTTCTTGGGTCATCCAATGACCCTGGAGTTACTTTTAAATTTGGGGGTCTTAAGTTTATTTTGGTGCATTTCCAAAACAAAATGACGATAGTCAATTTTCCTGCCTTCTAGTTCAGTAGATGGCCCCTTAGCTGTTGTTAATTTTGGCGACTTCCATTCCAAATCGGCATATCATTGATAGAAAATGGTGACTCTGATTTTGACCGCACTTTGGGATGACTGATGACCCTCAGGTGTTTCAAATTTAGGTGATCAATGTTACAATTCAGTGGATCATCGAGTTGGTTTGGTGCTATACAATTTGTCCACCCTTTGGTGCATTGGTTAAACTTTAAATACTGTAAGTAAAGGCGGTCTTGAACAGAATCAGTGGATTGTCAAATGTGTTCGATAGTATCACTCAGTATCACCGAAGCTGAACCGTCCCACCGACTCACTTTTTAAATGTTTGCTTACTTTTCTTTTTCTAACTCTTTATCTACCACTCTTCTAAAGCACACCATACACACTTTTCTAGATTTGTTTTTGACTTTTTTTCTTGGGATTGATGTGACTACCTTCAATAATTTCTTCTTTCTCTCCATCGTTAGCATATGGCATCTCAAGTATGTAAGCTTGTTCCCCATTTAGTTTGATACTAGTGTAGAGGTTGGTATTGATGGTATCATTGTGTGACATTGTGTGGGATTTGGAAACCTTGTATGTGTGTTAAATCTATGGAGTCTTAAGATTTATGTTTGCTGAGCCGTTAGAGAATTTTGAGTTTAAATGGCTTTATTGACATTGTTTGAACATGGGGGTGATTTGAAGTTTCAATGTTGAATTAATGTTCTTCATTTAAACAAAGTCATATTATGTTTGCAATGGAATGTCTTGATTGTTTATGTTTACCGATCTTGTTTATTGAGAGCCTTGTTGGGAAAGCGTGGTATGCCTTTGATATCTTTGTATGCTTGGGTGAAGTCTGAGCAACCCACAATTTTGGTTGAGCGACTTGAACTTGCTCAATAATAGATTAGGTAACGTCATTCCTAAGGGTAAGTCATTGTTTAAAAAAAATTGTACCATTAGTTTAGTTGCTAGGTACAAATTGGCATGTGCAATGTGCTTGATAATGTGAGGTTAGGCATGTGCTATGGAATTTCCCTATTTTATTGTTTGAGCCTTGAAAATATAAAGATTTAGGGAAATTTGTACTGCCAATCAAAGTTGGTGATGGTCAATTTGACCGCCGAAGTTGACTCGATGATGTGTCAAAAGGTCATACACATCACCCTTATTTGTCATGTTTTTAACCTTGTATCTATCAAATTTGGTGATGGTATCATTGACCACCGAATAGTCGATTGCTTCAACCCATCCCCAAAATTGGCAGTGCTCCTAGATGTTAATTGTTGCTTAGATCGACAATGATCATTTTGATTGCCTAATGCATTTGGCGATTCACCAAACTTGTTCGGTGGGTGAAATAACCCAATTTTCCAAGATTTTTTCTGAGTTTCTTTTCTTCTCATTGTTACTTACCCCTTGGCTAGCTTCGCTTGATAAGTAGGGTATATTTGAGGTATTTAATGATGAAGGGTGTGATGTGGTTTGGGAAGAAGATGGATCATCTCATCCCTAGGTATATTAGCCCTTTTGAGAACCTTGAGAGAGTAGGAGAGGTGGCCTATAGCCTCATATAGCCACTCGAAAATAAAATCTCCATGGCCAACTCAAGGCAAAACATATATCTTCTTATGCACATGAAGGTGAAGGGTAATTGTTTTAAGAACAAGCCTCATGAAGGGTACTCACAAATCAAAGGCAACGAAGGCTACAGAGAAGACCTTGTCTGACCCATTTGAAGCTAGGAGGAAAAAGAACAAGGAAATTAGGGAAAGAAAGTTTGCTAGAACACATGAATCCATCCCTGCAGAAATTACCATTCTGGAATGGGTCCATAAGTAAGGTGAACCGGTGCAGTTGAGCTTCCTTCTGTCCCAACCATAGTGCAACGCTGAGTGATTAGGGGGATCCTTTAACTCACTCCTTCATTTTATATTTTATTATTATTGTTCTTCTTCATTAAGGGAAATATTTTTTCTGGAGGGGTGAGTCAGCCTATTGAGTTGGGATAATTGTTTCTGATGTGTAAATAAATCAATTCTTTTTTGAGTTGTAATAGATAGTAGTAGTTTATTTTAAATTTTCTTTTTATTTTAATTTTGATGGATGAATTCTTGTGAATGATGATGTCCTTGAAATTTGTGGAAAACCCCGTGCATACATGAAAAGTCATTCAAATTTGTTTATTGTGTCACTAGTCCGTAGAAATTTGAGTATCGATAGTCCATATATTTGATTTGGATAGTACCATAAGTGAGGAGCATGTATTAACTCACCAATTAGTCACCATATATTTGATTTGGATAGTACCATAAGTGAGGAGCATGTATTAACTCACCAATTAGTCATTCTCTTGAAGGATCAATCCATGAATGGATTTGGTGCATCTTGAGTTAACTATGTGAGTATTGAGCTTGAATATGTGATGATCATGAATTGTGAGTGTGTATTGTCAATGTTTGAATGTGGATCTATTTTGCCTATGGGAATTTGTTGAAACGTATGTTTTGTAATATCTAGAACTTTCTCGATTTGTCTTGAGGAGTGATTTGGTTGAATTCGGATTAGGAAAGAACCTTAGGCCTTCTTTGGTTTCTTTTGAGTCCACTTTGACCATATAAGCCTCCAATGACATTGATTTGAATTCCCTAGTGAGCCCTTTTGAGACTTGATCATTTCTTTGACAACCATGTAGCCTTGACCTTTATTTTCAAAGATAACCTCTCCTTTTTCCTTACCATTCCCTCCTTGAGCTTAAGTGAGCAAAAGTAGTGGATGAAGGCCAAAGTTGGGGGTGTTGGTAGAAGAGGGTTGTCTCCCATATAAAAGTTGAGGAAAGAAAAAGAAATAAAGGAGAGGAGTCCTTGCATGATGACAAAAAGAAAAAGAAGTAAAATGTTGAAAAATGATGGGAAAAAAAAGAATTTTCTTGAAAAAGAGGACCCTCCAAATTGTTGAATGGATGCAATGGGGACACCTAGGATTGAAAATCAAAAGTAAAAAGATGTCAATTGGAGAAGAAAAAGAATGAGGATCAAAGGAATCATGAGTGAGAGCATGTGTGTAGAGTTCAAGGAGGGATGAGCTACTATTATCTATATATTATCCTACCCGTTCTTAAGCCTAAATTACAACCCGAATAAAGTCCTATGCGATCCTAGTCTGGATGACATCAAGTGAACTTTAATTGAGAATAAAGGCAAGTCTATGGGTTGAAACATACATGCCATTTCTCAATTGTGAGAGTGAGTGTTGAATATATCCTTGGAATTAATATCCACATTTTGTGTGTATAGGATCTTCTTTGGTGTGAGGGAAAATGGTGATATTTTTGGGCAGTGATTAGCTGCCACATGATCAATTATGAGCATAGCCAAGTTTTAAGCACTCTTTAGTCACCTCTTGAGGCTTCAAAATTGCATAAGTGATTTGTGAAAGCTCTGAAGATGGTCGACAAAGGTGGGATTATATGTGTTGCTCCCTATGGCCCTATTTGCAAGCATTGAGTAGGAATGAATGATATTTGATTTGCTTGAGGGCAAGCAAAAGTTTAAGTTGGGGGAGTTAATGAGTCCATATCTTGGACTCTTTTGGGGCTTAAAATGTAAGGAAATATTGTCCTTAATGTGCTATTATGCTTCATTTGTTGATTAATCTGTATGGTTTATGCCAATAATGAGGATAAAAGTGCAAACATAGAAAATACTCAACAACACAAGGAAAAGGAGCAAAAATTCTAGAAAGGCGGTTAGAAGTGACGTTGTCGACACATTCGATGAATCGTCAAAGTGAAACAGTGACCGCCTAATATTGCAATGTTCAAACCCCAAGTTCATGATAAAAAAAATGATGCAGATAGAAGTTCGACAGATCACTAAATATGATCGATGATGAACAATGACTTTATCGAAAGAAGCAGACACTTGAGCCTTCAACTGATGCATGAGAAGGTAGTCAAGTAAACATTCGGTGTATCGTTGAAGTACTTGGTGATGGCCAACCTTGACCATCGAATGGTGAAGTTATACATAAACTTTGAAAAAATTGCACGGAGTATAAAAGAAATTTGGAAAGAACATTGTACATATCATCCTTCCACATCTGACCTTACTATATTGAGAGAGAGAAGAGAGTACATAGAAGCTTCTTGCTGAACAAGTACAAGGATTTGGTGATTTTCTATGATATTTTGATTGTTTTGATGTTAATCTACATGAGTTTATACTTATTGCCAAATTTAACTTATAATCTTGAGGTTGAAAACTCTGGGTTAACTTTAGATCTGTGATTATTGCATTAATTTGAGTGATTGGAGTGGGAAATAAGTATATTAGTTTGAAATCTTTTGGGGTTTCAGTTGAATGCCACAAAATTGGGTTCAATGGATAAAGTATTAGGAGATTTGGTTATAATTTCTCAAGCCAGGCGTGTCTTTGAGTGATTTGCATATGAAGTTGTAAAAGGTTCATGTTACCAGCAACCTAGCTTACTCACATATTATTAACTCAAACAATCAAGTATTTAGACCTGATTAATTAGCTCTCGTCCCATATCTGAACACCCCCGGTGTCTCTCTCAAATTGGTTATTTAATACACATCTTTGAACTATTATTAGTGAATGCTAGTTTTAATTTACTAGTGACCCCCCCATGTTAATGCTACAAATGCCTAGTTCAACTCATTACTTCATTTTTTGAATGTCCATTCCCTATGGCATTCAACCTCTACTCTTCGTTGGATTATTAAGGTAATAACGATCGTCCACAGTTTCCAACCGTGAGGTGTGCTTGAACGTCAACAGTACTGAGCACTGAAAACTTAACCATGCATTGAGGGGTTCTATGGGTCGTGAAAGATTGGGCGGGCCTATGAAATGGTCAATTACGATTCAATTGATGCTATTTTACATGATCATACATGATTTCTTCTTAAGTTGATTACATGTGAACCTATACTTTGTTCCAATTTTATGTAACCCCCTGAAAATTTGAAAGTTGAAACAAGGTAGAAAAAAGAAAAAACATTGAACAAATGGCATGGACTAAATCATACTCTATTAAATACCCTAAGCCCTCCAAATTCTCTCATTCTCACCTAAATTTTAATTCACAAAATCTTCTCTCTAGAAAATTGTTCCTAGGTTTTCTTATTCTTCAAGTAAGATTTAATTGAAGATCAAGTCAATTCCTCCATTGATAAAGAGAACTGCTCCTTTTGGAGGCATCCAGTGACTGAAGACTACCCTCGGAGGCCTGTAGCCTGATATTAATGGCTAGATTGACCCTACTCTAATCTGAAAAATAGATCACAAAGTCTATCTCTGAGACTCCCAAGGACAAATTGTGCCAGTAATGCATTATAAAACTCTATCCATAACACTTACAATGGCCCAGCCAACATGGAATCCAAGTATGTACTCCACCACTTTCTGGATAGGATGAGCCGACAGACACCGATGTGATCCCTCTCATCTAATCAACATGTACTGATCAAGGGAAGGTTGTACTAGGATAAAAGGTAAGGGTTAGTGATGTAACACTGTGAGAATGGATCAAATCACATAGTGAAATTTGCCTCTCGCCTGGATCAAAGGGTTAGGTAAAGATAACTTAGCAGTTTTACATGCTACACACTAGAAAAAGGTACGATTATCTAGTTATACTGAGTTAGGAATTCATGGGGAACACAATACTCTAGTTACTTCTCTCACTGATTTCACAACACTCTCACTTGATTGATTATTATAGTTTAGGTTTAATTATTGCATTTTACAAACCCTCCCTCTTCAGGAAATAAGTAGATTAATTCAACCTAATTTCTCATAATTACTTCAGGTCTAGACCTTATCCCTCTGAGATTGACCCTAATCATCATTAGGTTCTATATTTTGACAATAACCGCTTATACCTTGATTTGGAGGTGTAGTTTGTGCGTGAGTCGATCCCTAACAACAGTTACTTTTAGGAATATTTTAGATATTTTTCCTCTTCTTAATATTTAAACTTCATTATTTCAAAGTTATTTCTAAGCCCTATAACTGATTTTGTACTTCAATTCACCTTTTTCCCCTTATATTCACTCAAACCCCCAAGATTCTCTAAAGAATTTCTCTCCCAAGGTCATCTTCTTCCTCAAACTAGGATTTCTACTCAAGTCTCCTCTAGTTTCAAGGCTAGAATTTAGTAAGGTATGTGCAAATTTTATGCATGATCTTCTTCTATCCACATAGTCTCAATTCAAACTAAATTTTGTAAGTTTGGTTGTGATTCAGGTTTAGATTTCAATAATTCTTATGGGTTCCATTAAATTTTAGTCATTTCTTCTAAATTGATCTTCTCATGCATGAATTAAATATAATTCATTAATTTTAAGCATGATTTTCATGAAACCCATACCATGCAAGAAATATATGATTATGAATTTAGCTAATTTGACATGTATGTATTATGATTTGAAGAAAAGTATTGGATTATGATGCTTTTGAGCATATATCAAGACATTTTCATGAAATTTAGATTTGATTTCAATTGAAGAATTATCATTACGAAAGGCCTTCATGATTTTAATTCTTTAGATAAATGCCTTCATGAATATGTATTAAATCATGATTTAAGGAGCTATTATAAGATTATGAGTTTTATGAATGATCCGGTATTACTAGGTTCTTAAAATCTCAAAAATGATGATTATAATTAGGTATGGCTATTCTTGTTGATAGTTTACATAGCACTGAGTAGACCTAAGGATGAAGATTCACCTGATAGTAGTGGCTTAAGACCTTTTTGTAGCAATCCTTTCATTTTAGAACTATGTGCCACCTAGGCTAAGGAGAGTTCCCATTAGTTAGGGCATGGCTTCTCAATACATCACCCATTATTTGGGATATGACTTGTACCTTCATAATGTCTTGTAAGTCATAAATCAAGGTTTAAAGGAGATTACACTAGAAATCCCCAACTTTGGCACTAGGTGCCCTCCACTGGACCCTTAACGGGCTATGTGGGGCACCATTATCCATGGTGGGGCCCCTTCCAAGGTTCCTTTAGGGGTGAGGACCATGAGGGGGTCTACGAACAATGGTGGGCCTCATGGTGACCAACCCCATGTCCCCTAACTAAGGTCCCTGACCAGGACCCCCTTCACAGGCCTTGGTGGGAGCTTCACCCAAAGGTCCATCCATTTGGGATTTTAATTAAGAAGGGATATTTGGGTCTTTTTCCTAATTAGTAGTTAATGTATTTGGATGATTTTGGGGCTAGTTTCACATTATTAACTACCCTAAGCTATCAAAAGTCTCTCATTCGTACTCAATTTTTAAAATTTACAAATTCTTCTCTCTAATAATCCTCATAAGGCTATCTTCTTCTCCAAACCAAGGTTTCATTGAAGATTAGGTAATTTTTCCAAATATTCATGGTAAATTCTTCCAAATTCTATTAGATTCTTCAACAAAGTATGTGGGTCTTCATCTATGGGTACCTTTCACCCATAGCGCCCAACCAATTCTCTCCTTTTTTTAATCAAATTTAAGAATGTATTTCAAGGATTATCATGATCTTAGTTTAAATTACACAAATTATGATATATATTATGGTTATTTACTCAATTATACATGAAATTATTATAAATTGTATGAATTATAAGAAACTTTTTCTACATGTTATCTAGGGATTATGAATTTTTTATAGGTTCTCTTAGTTATGATTCAATTGATCTCAAATTGCATGATTTTGCAGGAATTTTATTCTATTACATGGCTTTAAACTTGTTGATTGTGAATTCATACTTTATTCTAATGTATGACTCAATGCATGATTATGAAATTTCAATGATTTAGGATCCCAAAGATGGGCTAAGGCCTTGAAGGTGACTTAAATTCCAATGACATTCTTAATTAAGGTGTGATGTGTAATGATGGAATGCTTACATCACTACATATGTAACATGAAAATGGGCTATTTTATGAACAAGGATCTTTATAAATTAGATTGGTTAACTTGCCTTGCCTTTCCTAGATACACGACAAGCTAATGAAACTATAAACTATGATTTTGAAAAAATTATGGATCTATGATAAGTATGGTTTTATGATATGTATTTCATGGGATTTGACTTAGCACCAAATGAGGTTTTAGTGGGGGCTAGACTTACGATGTCCTTATATAAAGCTTTTAGTTTTGTAACTACGTTGCCACCATAGTATCATGTTGTCAATATGGTCTATCTAGTGGATCCACATATAGCATTATGATTATGACACTTACATAGCGGGGTAGAGTTCTACCTTGACAAGTAGACTCTTTTTTTTTATGGATAGGTTGACATCAGGATTGCATGTTATAGCTCATATGGTCTTATTATCGGTTATGGTTATCTCCCACATATGTATGGTTCTTATGATGATTTACCTGACTATTTATGATTCTTACCTTTATATGATGTCCTTATGATTTACTTATGTATTAATCTCTCATGTCTACTTATGATTTTATCACTCTTTTATCTTGCTATTGAAATATTCTCTAACACATTATGATTGACTATGCATTGCATTTCCTACATACTTTGTACATTCAAATGTACTAATTCAAACTTCTTTACCTATATTATATCACAATGTAGGAATGAACAATCACCATCCACCTTACTTTTGTGGCTAGAGTTGGGAGTTCATTTGAAGACTTTTGGTGAGTCCTCATGAAATATTATGAGACTATTTTCTTGTTCTACTTTCCTTGAGGGTAAGCTAGGGACCTTAGTATGTTAGAGGCATTGTTGGACAAATCATATGGAGTCTATGTTTTCTTCTTTTTTTTTCTTATGACATTATGTTTTAGACCTCTTTATTGATCTTTCGCTTGTTACCTATGAATGCTTATGACATGCTAAGAAGGCTAGTTTGGGGTTACCTCATGAATCTCATTCATTGTGTCATACCTACGGCCTAGCTTGGATCATGACAAACTTAGTATCAAAGAATAAAGTTTTTTTCCTAGGGAGTTCAATGTGTCATATCAAGTAGAGTCTTATTCATCAGTGTGAAGCACGTCATATTTATGAGTAGGAGGCTATGAGGTATTTAGAAAATCATCACTTCTTTCATGATGTATGTCATACATGTAGTGTATCTTAAGACTTCCCTCTCTAATGATTATCCTTGTGATTTTCAGAGAATACCTCCTAGAAAAGCACTTATGCAAAGAGAAGTCAATGTCAATGAGGAACAAACTCCTTTATAACCTCAAGTTCATCATCCTTTAGCGGAGCAAATGACAAATGTGGCGTTCTAGACTACTATTACTATGTTGTCTCAAGCTATGACTACCCAAGCCAACCAAAGTGTTGTTGTTCCTCCTAATGTTCCTACCCCAGCATCTAGAGTAAGGGACTTTGCAAGAATGAACCCTCCTAAATTCATGGATCAAGAGTGGACAAAAATCCATAAGAGTTTATTGATGAAATATACAAAGTGGTGGCTATAATAAGGGTGTTTTCGAAAGAAAAGGTGGAGTTATTGGCCTACCAACTCAAAGCGGTTTCTCAAGTATGGTATACCAAATAGAAGTGTAAAAGGATTGATGAAGGTCATATTGGTTAGGAGGTCTTCAAGCTTGCTTTCTTTGACCGTTTCTTCCCACTTAAACTAAGGAAAGCTAAGATAATGGAGTTCATTAACCTCAAGACAGGGAGCATGAGGAGTAAGGGAGTATGCCCTCAAATTCACTAAGCTATCTAAGTATGCTCCTTCTTTGGTAGCTGATGTCCGGGCCTGAATGAGCTAGTTTATCTTGGAAGTATTTAATTTGGTGGTAAAGGAATGTTGAACTGCTATGCTTGCGACGAAGATGGATATTTCTCGACTCATAACATATGTCGAGAAAATTGAAGGTGAAAATCTTAAGGAAAGGAAAGTGAGAGAGTCCAAGAGGGCTCATTTTGAAAGTGAGTTCTCCAATACAAAATCGGCTAGTGATAATGGTCACTTTCAATAATACCAAGGTTCATATCAAAATTCCAACGAAGGTTTGATAAAGATAGGGTGATATACTCTAACATTCAAGGTGGTGGTGCAAACACTAGTAGGACTACTTTTCCCAAATGGTTAAGTATGGGAGAAATCACATAGGCAAATGTTTGATTGGGATGAGGGCTTGCTATGGACGTGGTAAGATATGCCACAAAATATTTGAATGCCCAAGTATTTCAAATAAGGGTAAGGAAGGTTATCCTCAAGGTCAAGCTACTTAAGGAGGACAAGGGCAACAAGGGTTGCAAGCTCAAGGAGGTGGTCAACACAATAACTAGTTCTATGCCCTTCATGCTAGGCTAGATGTTAAGGAGTCTCTCGATGTTCTTATGTGTATGTCGTAGGTCTTTAACTTTGATGCATATGTATTACTTGATATGGATGTCAACTTGTTATTTATTACTCCTTTTCTTGCTAAAAGATTTGATATATGTCACAAAATCTTATTAGAGCCCTTTTCGATTTATACTCCTATGGGTGAGTCAAATTTAGTCAAAAACGTTTATAGAAAATATTCCATGTTAGTCTTGCATAACGTTATTCCTTGTGATCTTGTTGGACTTGATATGATTGATTTTGACATCATTTTTGGTATGGATTGGTTGCATGCTTCATATGCATCTACTGATTGTAGAACCTATAAGGTCAAGTTTTAATTTTCCAATGAGCCGAATCTTGAATAGAATGGTAGTAATTCGGTGTTTAAGGGTTGATTCACCTTACGTCTAAAAGCCCAAAAATTAATTTTTAAGGGAAATATCTATCATATTGTAAGAGCTAGGGATCGAACCTCTGAAGCTCCTACTATTGAGTCGGTTCCCATTGTGAATGAGTTTCTTAATGACCTACCTAGTATTATTCTCAAAAGAAAAATTAATTTTGGTATAAATATCCTTTTGATACCCAACCTATTTCTATTGCTCCTTACCATATGACTTTGGTGAACTAAAAGAGTTAAAGGAATAATTAAAAGATTTATTGGAGAAGGATTTTAGAAGGCTGAACATTTCACCATGGAGTGCCTCTATGTTGTTTGTTAGAAAGAAGGATGGGTCACTTCAAATGTGTATAGACTACCGATAACTGAATAAGATTATTATAAAAACAAGTATCACATTCAAGGATAGATGATTTGTTTAACCAATTTCAAGGAAAAAGTTACTTTTCCAAAATCGATCTCTGGTTTAGCTATCATGAACTAAGGGTAAGGAAGTGTGATATTCCTAAGTATGCATTTCGAACAACGTACCACCATTTAAATTTTTGGTTATGTAATTTAGGTTGATGAATGCTCTGGTGGTATTCATGGACTTAATGAATAGAGCGTTCAAATCATACCTAGATATGTTTGTGGTGATTTTCATAAATGATATTTTGGTCTACTCCCACAATGAGGAAGAACACACGGATTATTTGAGAATTATACTTCAAACTTTGGGGGATAGGCAATTATTTGCTTAATTTGGTAAATATGATTTTTTGTTGAGAGAGCTGGAATTTCATGGTCAAGTAGTTTTCAGTGATGGAATCAAGATTGATCCAAAGAAAATAGATACAATAAAAAATTGGCCTAGACTGTTATCACTTTCGAATATTATTAGAGTTTTTGGATTTGACTAGATATTATAGAAGGTTTGTTAAAGGATATTCATCTATTGCCTCACCTTTGATCAAGTTGGCCTTAAAAAGAGTAAAGTTTCAATGGTCGGATGAGTGTGAAAAAAGCTTTCGGACATTGAAAAAATGGATTACATTGGCTCCTATTTTGACGTTGCTAGAAGGTTTCAATGGGTTTGTTGTACATTGTACTACCTCACATGTTGGTTTGGGTTATTTCTTGATGCAACAAGGTAAGGTCATAGCATAGGCCTCAAGGCAATTAAAAGGGAATGAATGAAACTACCCAACCCATGATCCTGAATTGGCCGTGGTTATATTTGCATTGAAGATTTGGTGTTACCATCTTTATGGGGTGCATGTTGATATATTTACTAACCACAAGAGCTTGCAATATGTATTTAGTAAAAGGGACTTAAATCTAAAGCAAAGAAGGTGACTTGAGCTCCTAAAGAATTATGGCATGAGTGTATTATATCATCCAAGCATAGCAAATATTCTGGTTGATGCACTTAGTAGGTTTTCTTTGCTCAAAAGAAAGAATTGGTTAAAGAGGTGCATCATTTGACCCATTTGGGTGTAAGGTTGAGTGATTCTAATGAGGGTGATGTTCATGTGCAAAATTGGTCAGAATCATCATTGGTAGTTGATGTTAAAGCAAAGCAAGACTTGAATCCAATGTCAATTGAGTTAAAGAAATTGATGGTGGAAAACAAGGTTCAGCTCTTCTCACAAGGGGAGATGGAGTACTTCATTACCAAATCCAATTATGTGTTCCAAATGTTAATGGACTAAGAGGCATGATTTTAAGTGAAGCTCATAATTCTCAATATTTCATTCACCCTGAATCCATCAAAATGTATAGAGACTTAAAATAGGTATATTGATGGAATAGTATGAAGAATGACATAGAAAGACTCGTGGTGGAGTCCCCAAATTATTAACAAGTGAAAGTTAAACATCAAAGGTTGAGTGGTTTAGACCAAGACCTTAAAATTTCTTCTTAGAAGTGGAAAGATGTGAATATAAATTTTGTGACGGGTTTGCCTTGCACCCGAAAGAAACATGACTCAATTTGAGTGATTGTGAATAAAATGATGAAATTATCCTATTTCTACTGGTCAAGACTTCATGTAGTGCTGAGGATTATGCCAAATTATATACTCAAGAGTTGTTGAGATTGCATGGTGTGTCATTGTCTATCATATTGGATCATGGTACTCAATTTACTTTATATTTAAAAAATTTATTCCAAAAAGGACTTGGTGCTAAGGTGAAGTTAAGTATCGCTTTTTATCCTCAAACCAACAGGTAAGTTGAAAGAATAATTCAAACTCTAGAAGACATGTTGAGGGTGTGTGTTAGAGTTAAATGCTAATTGAGATGATCACCTACTACTTATCGAATTACCCTACAATAATAGTTACCATGCTAGTATTAAAATGATCCCATTTGAAGCTTTATATGGAAGAAGTTATAGGTCTCCAATGGGATAATTTGGATTAGGTGAGATGACATTGATTGATATCGACTTGAATTAGGATGTTATGAAAAATGTAAGGCTTATAAGGGAAAGATAGAAGACTTGCTCAAAGCCATCAAAAGTCATATCCAGATATTAGGAAGAGGGTGTCATACCCCCAAAACACCTCCTAGATGTGACTGGCACCTGCTACACATCCAAATAATCAAAGCACAGAGCTACCAAATGTACAAAACCAAACCTCATCACTACTTAGTAAAATAGAATAGTTAGTAAACCAATATTGCATAGAAACTTTATGAAAAGAAACAGTCACTTACCAAAATATTTCTAGTCCAAATCCCACGATAAAATCATGGAGCATTTAATAAAGTGACATGAGTTCAACTGTCGGGCATACAAACCCCAAGAAAAGAAACATAAGCTATACTAGATAGAGCTGAAATAGTAGCCTCCACGAATAATGTGAAAGCTCACCTCAGCAACAGAGTCCACGGGAACGAACTCGTCAGCCACAAGTCTCACCCTCTGCAACAGTATCTGCATTGTCATGCAAGTAAAGAGTGAGCTATATATAAATATAACCCAGTAAGATCCTCGACTCACTACTTCAATACCCTTGGAACAAGAGTTATAAAATACATCTGCATAACGAATATACATAGATAATATACGCAAGAATATACTTCATAATAAGCTCCTTAAGTTCAAAAAAATGTTAAAAAGGGTCACTACATGTCTCAGTTCAATCCACACTCAAAACTTGTCATAAACGACAGTGAAGGAGATCAACTCATCACCCCGACAAGTCTAGGGCAGCATGTATAATGCTCTAAAAGTATACTACGGCAGCGTGTACAAAGCTCCTAACATATTACGGTAGCATGTGTATGCCCCTAATATATTATGACAACTATATAAGCCCTTAGTAATCACATCACGATAATAAAGAAGGTATCAAACATCACACCACACATAACTTATAAAAGAATTTGATATTCTTCTCAAAATAACATATCTAGGGCTAATTAAAGAACGCCAACTCTGTCAAGAACATACTTGTCCAAACACATACACCAAATAGAGAAAAATATATTTTTTCAAAGCTTATTTAAAAGCAAGCACTAAATTTTAAAGTCTCACTTACCTTATGAATGACAAGGTCCACACCTTGCACGCATAGAACACCTACCAAAATAGCCCCTACTTGCCTCAATCTATGAAAAAAATATTGATTATTGAAATCAATTATGTTGGCCAAACTCAAGTCCCAATATCCCAAATCTTCAATTTTAGGGTTAAACCCTAATACCCAATATCTTAAACTATAAATCAAAGTAAAGGTATTCTTAATCTTATTGTTAAAACTTAATTGGTGAAAATTATGGTGATTATATTTTCAACTAACAAGAGCACACAACAAGAAGAAAATATCTGCACTTTATCACCAAAAATAGTGGTGCAAAGATCAAGCTAATTATGTGTATGAACTTCTCCGAATCAGCTTGTGAGTTGTGTGTTTTCTTCAAAGAGAAAAGAACGAAAGAAGAAGAAAAAGGGACTGCCCTACAAAATATTCTCTCTGTGCGTGCGACAGAGAAAAAAAATGGGTTTGGATAGTAGTTTTATTATTATTATTCAATAAAAATTATTGGTTAAAATTACCCATTAGCCATTCATTAAAAAATGGTTAAGGGTTATTACATTCTCCCTAACTTAAAATAACGTTCGTCCTCGAACGAGTATAAAATCATACCTGAAGTGTCAAATAAGTGAGGATATCTCTCTCGCATGTCTGCCTTAGACTCCGAAGTAGCCTTTTTCATGGGGTGATTACGCCATAACACTTTCACTGAAACTATCTTCTTTCGACCTCAGTTCTCGCACTTGCCTATCCAGGATAGATATCAAACCTTCCTCATATGCTAAATTCTCATCAAGCTCCACATCCTCTAGATTAATCTTATGGCTATCATCATAAACATACCGTCGAAGCATAGACACGTGAAATACAGGATGTACAGCGGACAATCTCAGAGGTAAAGCAAGTCGGTATGCCACCAATTTAATCTGATCTAAAATCTCATAAGGACCAATATATCAAGGACTCGACTTACCTTTCCGATCAAATCTCATAACTCCTTTCATAGGAGAGACTTTCTAAAACACCTTTTCATCCTTCAAAAACTCCACATCACGGACTTTCTTATCTGCATAAGATTTCTATCTACTTTGTGTTGTTCGAAGCCGCTCTCGTATCACTGCAACTTTCTCTAAGGCCTGCTGAACCAAATCTGGACCTAGTAATTGTGTTTCGCCAGGTTCAAACCATCCAATAGGCAATCGACACTTACAACCATATAGAGCCTCAAAAGGTGTCATTTGTATACTCGATTGGTAGTTATTATTATAAGCAAACTCTGCCGAAGGCAACTGGTCATCCCAATGTCTACCAAAATCAATCGCGCAAGCTCTAAGTATATCCTCCAAGATCTGAATAACCCGCTCAGACTGTCTGTCAGTTTGGGGATGAAAAGTTGTATTCAACTCAACTTGTGATCCCAAAGACTTCTAAAAAGACTTTCAAAACTCAGTAGTGAACTATGCACCTCGATCTAATATTATTTAAATAGGCACTCTATGAAGCCGAACTATCTCTTGGAGGTAAATATTTATTAACTGCTTTGCAGGTATAAGTAACTTGAAGTGGTATGAAATGGGTAGACTTTGTGAGTCTGTCCACAATCACCCAAACTGAGTCATGCTTTTTTAAAGTAAGTGGCAACCCAATAACAAAGTCCATAGTAATCCTTTCCTACTTCCACTCTGGATAATCAAGTTTTCCATTACTCCACCAGGTTTTTGATGTTCATACTTGACCTAGTGGCAATTCAAGCAACTAGTCACATGCTTCAAAATATCAGCCTTCATACCTTTCCACCATTACAAACCACACAAGTCTTGATACATCTTTGAAGAACCTGAATGGATGGAATATCGCGAGTTATGAGCCTCTTTAAGTATTAGCCATTTTACCTCACCACCATGGGAATACACAATCTACCATGTCGACACAAAATGCCCTCACCATCAATAGAGAACGACTTCAAGCCTCCACTCTGCACTGGATCTCGTAATCTAGCAAGTTGGGGATCGTCATATTGGCAAGCCTTGGCTTCTCCAACTAAGGATGATTGCACCACCATACCTGCAAGAAACCTGCCAGGCAACGTATGATCAATTCTAACTCTCTGATTTTCTAGAGACTGAATATCTCTAGCCATAGGTCAATTTTCAATAGCAATCTAGGCCAAGCTGCCCATAGACTTCCTACTCAAAGCATCTGCTACCACATTAGCCTTTCTAGGATGATACAAAATAGTAAGATCATAATCTTTAAGTAGCTCCAACCATCGTGGTTGCCTCAAATTCAGATCCCTTTTCTTGAATATGTATTAAAAACTCTTGTGATCAGTATAGACTTCACACAACTCACCATAAAGATAGTGATGCCAGATTTTGAGTGCAAATATAATGACGGCCAACTCTAAGTCATGTGTCGGATAATTCTTCTCATGAATCTTTAGTTGTCGAGAAACATATGTCACCACTCTACCATTCTGCATTGAGACACCACCCAATCCAACTCTAGATGCATCACAATAAATGGTGAAACCACTCTCTGTCATGGGTAAGGTCAAAATAGAAGATGTAGTCAATGCAGTCTTTAATTTCTGGAAACTCTTTTCACATTCATCTGACCACTGAATAATCACACCTTTCTGAGTTAAATGTGTCAATAAAGCGGTTATCTTTGACAAACCCTCCACAAATCGTCTGTAATATCCCATTAGTCCCAAGAAATTATGTATCTTCATAGGAGTATTAGGTCATGGCCAATCCCGAACAACTTCTATCTTTCTTGGATCAACTTGAATCCCATGTTGTGACACCATGTGCCCTAAAAAGGAAACTGTTCTCAACCAAAACTCATATTTTGAGAACTTAGCAAAAAACTTTCATTTTCTAAGTGTCTGCAATATAACTCTCAAATGATGTTCATGCTCAGCCTCATCTTGAGAGTAGACCAAAATATCATCAATAAATACAATCAGAAACTGGTCTAAGTATGGTTTGAATACCCTGTTCATGAGGTCCATAAATGTTGCAGGTGCAATAGTCAATCCAAAAGACATTACCAAAAATTCAAAGTGCCCATACCTAGTTCTAAAGGTTGTCTTTGAGATATCTTCGGTCTTTATTCTCAGCTGATGATAACCAGATCTCAGATCAATTTTGAAAACGTGATTAGCACCCTACAGTTGATCAAATAGATCATCAATACGAGGTAACGGGTATTTATTCTTGATTGTTGCCTTATTCAGCTGTCTGTAGTCGATACACATTCTCATCTTGCCATCTTTCTTTTTCACAAATAACACTGGAACACCCCAAGGCGATACACTAGGCCTGATAAACCCCTTATCTAGTAGCTCTTGGAGTTGGACTTTCAATTCTCTCAACTCAGTTGGAGCCATACGATACGGAGGAATAGAAATAGATTGAGTGTCTGCACTAAATCAATGTTAAACTCAATTTCTCTCATTGGAGGTAGCCCAGGTAAGTCTTCTGGAAATACATCAATAAATTCTCTCACAACTGGAACACTATAGATAGTGACATCCTTCCCTTGAGTATCATGAACAGTAGCAATAAAACCAAGGCATCCATGATTAATCACTCGGCATGTCTTTATATAAGATATTATCTTTTCTCGTGTAAGAAGAGTCATGCATTTCCATACTAAAGGTGGTTCTCCAGGGAAATTAAATTTACCAGCTTAGCATTACAATCAACCAAAGCATAACATGATGCTAACCAATCCATGCCCATGATCACATCGAAGTCAGACATCGATAACGCTAATAGAGCAACTATTGTGTCCTTGCCCTGCACAGATATAATACAATCTCCATACACTTTATTCGCTGATAAAGTCTCCCCAACTGGAGTCATAACCATATATGGCACATTAAGAGTCTCAACTCATCATTCTAAAGATATAGAAAAAGATGGGGATACATACGAATACATAGAACCAAGATCAATAAGAGCATATGCCTCATGACCTATGACTACAGCATTAGATCCCTCGATATCCTGTCTGGCCATAGCAAATAATCTCGCTGGTCCACCTGCTCCTTGAGCAGCCTATACACCCTGTCCACGAGCACCTTGTGGAGCGGCCCTAGCTGGTTGAATTTGAGCCTGAGTATCTGTCACATTCCTCTGCATCTGTGTAGTAGCTTGACTAGTACCAGAATCTCCCTTAGGACCAAATTTAGCAATATGACCTCTTTCACTGTAAGTAAAACAAGGACCACCAATACCAAAACAGTGACTACTTTGATTCCTACCACAATTAGAACACCTTGGATATTGTCCGGACTAGAAGGAATTATCACTCTTCTTCTACATCTGTTATTGGCCCTGTCTAGCTGGATAACCACTCTTAGAAGATTGCATCACTGACTCTGACTGAGTAGGCCCAGACTGCCCACAATGAAATCCACTCTTGCCTCTAGATGGAGCACCACTGAATCCACCTTTATTATGTGTTTTTTTCTTTCTCACTCGATTTTCTCCATATCCCAATAAGACTCGCAATGAAGAGCGGTGTCAACCACATCTGAATAAGTACCATTTCACACATCTTGTATCACAGGACAACGATAACGGTGCTCTAGTCCATCCCAAATTCTCTTACTTTCTCCCTTGGATTTGCAATAAAAAATGGGACATACCTGGACAATTCAGTGAATTTGGCCTCATACTCTGTAATTGTCATATTGCCCTGACGCAAATCATAGAACTAGAGTCTCATATCATCTTGTTTTCTCAGTGGAATAAATCTATCCTTAAACATTATTAAAAACTCTGACCAGGTGATAGGTTGTAACCCTGCTTGTCTATCTCTCTGAATCAAAGTCCACCATGCCTTTGGAGATCATGAGAACATAAAAGTGGTAAATTTCACACCACGAGTCTCCTTCAACCCTAGTGTAGTAAGTATCTTTTCACAACGATCAATAAACTTTTGAGGCTCAATAGAAGCTGGGGTCGCATCAAACTTTGGTGGCTTAAGGTCCATAAACTTCTTAAGATCTTTGGGTTGCTCTGAAGTTGCAAGATGACCAACCTGTTGAGGGGCCAAATGTGGTGTCTGAGAAGCCTCAACATTCAACTGAACATGTTCTTGCATTTGTGTTGTAGTCTGAGGAGCTAGGATTCCACCCTGATTAGGAACCAATACCTTTAACACATTTAAAAGTCTCATCACAATATCTGTAGGTAAGGCGATAGTAGGTGCAGCAGTTGGCACTGTTTGTGGAGCATCTTGAACAACTTGTTCCTGAACTTGCTCAGGGCAATAGCTCGAGTCTATCCCCCATTCATATCTCCTGATTGAGTAGCAGTAGATGCCCTGGTTTGAGCCCTAGTAGGATGAGACCTACTCTGATTGCCACTGGAGATAATACCATGTCTCCCACCATGTCCAACAACTACATTAGATCGAACAGCAGAGTAAGAGCCATGCCTCTTAGCCATCTGCAAAAAATATTCAAAGGTTAAACTTGATTTAACTCAATGCACGAATAAGGAATAAAAAAGAAAATACATCCTAAATGTTTAGTATCCTCTAGGTCATAAGTATGGACGCCTACATACCCATGATCTAGATTCTACCAAACACTGCTCCATGACCCGAGACTTAAAGCCTAGGCTCTGTTACCAACTTTGTCACACTCCAAAACACCCCCTAGATGTGACTGGCGCCCGTCAATTCTATCTGTCGGGAAAACCAAACGTCTACACACACATCCAAATTATCAAAGCACAGAGATACCAAATGAGCAACACCAAACCTCATCACTACTCAGTAAAACAGAATAATTATTAAACCAATATCGCATAGAAACTTTATGAAAAGAAAGTCACTTTATAAAATATTTCTAGTCCAAATCCCACAATAAAATTATGGAGCATCTAATAGAGTGACATGAGTTCAACTGTCGGACATGCAAATCCCAAGAAAAAAAAAGCATAAGCTATACTAGATAGAGCTGAAATAGGAGCCTCTACGAATAATGTGAAGGCTCAGCTCAGCAACAGAGTCCATGAGAACGAACTCGTCAGCCACAAGTCACACCCTCTACAACAGTATCTGCATTGTCATGCAAGTAAGGAGTGAGCTATATATAAATATAACCCAGTAAGATCCTCGACTCACTACTTCAATACCCTTGGAACAAGAGTTATAAAATACATCTGCATAACAGATATACATAGATAATATACACAAGAATATATTTCATAATAAGCTCCTTAAGTTCAAACAAATGTTCAAAAGGGTCACTACATGTCTCAGTTCAATCCACACTCAAAACTTATCATAAACGGTAGTGAAGGAGATCAACCCATCACCCCGACAAGTCCATGACAGCATGTATAACGCTCTAAAAGTATACTACGGTAGCGTGTACAAAGCTCCGAACATATTACGGTAGCATGGGTATGCCCCTAACATATTACGACAGCTATGTAAGCCCCTAGTAACCATATCACGATAATAAAGAAGGTATCCAATATCACACCAGACATAACTTATAAAGGTATTTAATATTCTTCTCAAAATATCATATCTAGGGCTAATTAAATAACGTCAACTCTGTCAAGCACATACTTATCCCAACACATACACCAAACAGAGAAAAATATATTTTTCAAAGGTTATTTGAAAAGCAAGCACTAAAGTTTAAAGTCTCACTTACCTTATTAATGACAAGTTCCACACCTTGCACGAGTAGAACACCCACCAAAACAACCCTTACTTGCCTCAATCTATGAAAAAATATTGATTATTGATATCAGTTATGTTGGCCAAACTCAAGTCCCAATATCCTAAATCTTCAATTTTAGGGTTAAACCCTAATACCCAATACCTTAAACTATAAATCAAAGCAAAAGGTATTCTTAATCTCATTGTTAAAACTTAATTGGTGAAAATTGTGGTGATTATGTTTTCAACTAACAAGAGCACACAACAAGAAGAAAATATTTGCACTTTATCACCCAAAATAGTGGTTCAAAGATCAAGCTAATTCTGTGTATGAACTTCTCCGAATCACCTTGTGAGTTGTGTGTTTTCTTCAAAGAGAAAAGAACAAAGAAAAGAAGTAAAAGGGACTGGCCTAATTTTTTTTCTCTCTGTGTGTGTAATAGAGCAAAAAAATAGGTCTGGCTGGTTTTATTAATATTATTATTATTATTGATTAAAATTACCCATTAGCCCTTCATTTAAAAAAAGATTAAGGGTTATTATAGAGGGGTCTTGGAATCAAAGTGGATGATTGAATCTATTTGAAGGTTTCAACCATGAAAGGCATAATATGTTTTTGGTAAAAAAAAGAAAAAATTGAGTCCTAGATATGTGGAACCTTATAAAATTTTAATTCGAATTGACAAGGTGGCATATGAGCTAGATTTGCCATTGAAATTGGCTATGGTTCATCTGTTGTTTCATGTGTCGATGTTGAGAAAGTTGATAGGTAATTCAAATTCCGTTGTTCCATTAAAAAGTTCGGGTGTTGGAGAAAATATCACATGTGAGGAGGTTTTGATTGAAATTTTGGATCGGCAAGTAAAGAAGTTGAGAAACAAAGAAGTTGCATCCGTCAAAGTTTTGTGAAAGAATCAACAAGTTGAAAGTGCTACATAGGAAGCAGAAGTGGACATGATGAAATGATATCCTTACCTATTTCCTTCTACTCAAACCTGGGGTATTAAGTTTCTCTTGTTCAAATCATCCAAATTCCTAGGTATCAACTTTTTGATGTCGTAATACATGCATGCATATTCATGAAACTGGTTTTGAAAGATGTTTGATGCATAAATTTGAAAATTTCATGAAAATGATGTTTAAGTTTCATTTTTGCATTCATGTTAGGCTATTGATATCTATTTCACCTTACTCAAGACAGTTTCCATCTCATTTGAGGATGAATGTTCCTGATATCAAGAAGTTGTAAATCAAGGTTTAAAGGAGGTTCCCTTAGAAATTTCCAACTTTAGGCACAAGGTTCTATCCACCGGACCCTTTATGGTCCATATAGGGAACCACTGACCGTGGTGGGGTCCCATGGTCCTTATAAGGCCCCTTGAGGGATGAGGACAGCGAGGAGGGTCCACAGGTTGTGGTGCCTACCACGAGAGGGGTCCACGAGCTGTGGTTCCCACCACAAGTTGTAGTGGGTCCCATGGTGACCACCCTATGTTTCCTGACTAACGCCCTTGACCACGACCCCATTCACCGGTCGTGGGGTCTTTCACAAGCCATGGTAGATCCCTTCGCCCATGGGTCCATCGTTTGAGATTTTAATTAAGAAGGGATATTTGGGTCTTTTTCCTTATTAGTAGTTAATGTATTTGGACAATTTTGGGGCTAGGTTCCACCCTATTAACTACACTAAGCTATCAAAAGTCTCTCATTCACACCCGATTCTCAAAATTTATAGAATCTTCTCTCTAAAAATCCTCCCAAGGCTCTCTTCTTATCCAAGCAAAGGTTTCATTGAATATCAAGTAATTTTTTCAAAAATTGAAGGCAAATTCTTCTAAATTATATTAGATTCATTAATAAGGTATGTGGTCTTCATCCATGGGTACCTTTCACCCATGGAGCCCAACCAATTCCCTTTTTTTCCATCAAATGCAAGTATACATTTCAAGAGTTCTCATGATCTTAGTTTAAATTGCATAAATTATGATATATATTATGGTTATCTACTCAATTATACACGAAATTATTACAAATTGCATGAATTATAAGAAATTTCTTCTACTTGCTATCTAGGGCTTACGAAATTGTTATAGGTTCTCTTGGTTGTGATTCAATTGATCTCAAATTGCATGATGTTGCATGAATTTCATTTAAATACATGATTTTAAACTTGTTCATTATGAACCCATACTTTGTTCTAATTTTTGACTCAATACATAATTATAAAATTTTAATGATATACGCAAGTTTATGAAAGAGGGTGACGTAAGACCTTAAAGGTAACTTAGGATTCCAAAGATGGGTGACCCAGACCTTAAAGGGGACTTAAGATCCCCGTGAAACTCTTAATTGAGGAGTGATATATAATAATAAAAGTCCTACATTCACATTACATATGTTACATGAAAATAAGATATTCTATGAACAAGAATCTTTATGAATTTAATTGGTTAAGTTGACTTGACTTTCCTACATAGACGACAAGTTTATGAAACTATATATATGATTTTAAAAAGTCTATGAATCTATGATAAGTATGATTTTATGATATATATTTTATGGGATTTGACTTAGCACCAAATGAGACTTTGAGGTGGAGGTTCGACCTAGGGATTTTTATATAAAGCTTTTAGTCTCATAACTACGTTGGCACCATAGAATTATGTTGATATGGCCTAGCCAATGGATCCACATATAGCATTATGATTATGACACCTGTGTAGCGGGGTAGAGTTCTACCTTGGCAAACAGACTCCCTTTTCTCTAATGTACGGGTAAATATTGAGATTCCATGTTATAGATCGCATGCTTTTATTGTAAGTTATGGTTATCTTCCACATATGTATGATTCTTATGATGATTTACTTGACTACTTATGATCCTTACAATTATATGATGTCCTTATGATTTACTTATGTATTAATCTCTCATATCTACTTATGATTTTCGCTCTCTTTTATCATTCTATTGAAATGGTCACTTGCACATTATGATTGACTATGCATAACATTGCCTACATACTTAGTATATTCAAACATACTAATTCATACGTTTTTGCCTACATTATATTACAATGTAGGGACAGATGATCATCATCCACCTCACTTTTGGGACTAGAGTTCGGAGTTCATTTGAAAACTTCTAGTGAGTCCTCTTGATTCAAGGGTAAACCTAAGCGTATCTTTAATTTTGTTGTTCTAGTTGGAAACATTATGAGACTATCTTTTTGTTCTACTTTCCTTGAGTGTTAGCTAGGGACGTGTCTTAGTCCTCGCCTATCTTAGTATGTTAGAGGCATTGTTGGACAAATTATGTATGTAGTCTATGTTGTCTATTTTCTTTTTCTTATGACATTATGTTTTAGACATCTTTATTTATATTTCGCTCGTTAATTGTTTCTTTCATTACCTATGAATGCTTATGACATGCAATAAAGACTAGTTTGGGGTTTCTTCGAAAATCTCATTCGTCGTGTCACACCTACGACCTAGCTTAGGTCATGACAACCTTTGTCACTTGTTAATAGAGGCTTGACTTGACTTAGCTAGTGGATACATCTAGTACATGCATTTATGCCTGGGCAAGTATATTGATACCTTTTTAATGGGACAATACACCATACTCCATGTTATAGCTTGCATGATTATATATCGATTAGTGGTACCTCTCACTATATAAATTTTGTGATTTTGATCACTCATTTTATGATATGGTTCTCAAAATTTTGCATTGACCTGATATTAGTTAATTCGGTTATTTAAGTGATTTTAGATATTTTAGTTATCAGCTTATTGACATGTTTACTTGATCATTGCATTATTAGTTTCAGATTTACCAGATTATCATAATTGTGACATGCATAGCATATTTTCATACTCAGTACATTCCATAGTATTGACCACATACTTCTGCCTATATTATTTTATAACATAGGGGTAGACGTCCTACATCAAATTTGTGGCTAGTATTGCTATGATTAGTTGTCAGGTTTGGTGAGTCCTCATTCTTCGAGGAAGAGATTTAATTATGCCTCCTATTATTTTCTTGTCAGACGTTCTATTAGATATTTATATTGGTGAGTTAGGGTTTGACCTATGCCCCGGCTATGCGATAGAGTCTATGTCAGACTTAGTATGTGTTTGTGCTATTAATATTTCTTTCAAATTTTTTTTTACTTGTTGAGTTTCTAGTCAAAAGTGTTTAAAGACTTATGTTCTACATTTTCGTTTCTTGTATGATTCTTATACTATCTTACATCATGCTTATGCTAAGAGGTTTATTTAGGGTCCTTCAAGATTCTATTCACCATGTCACGCTTAGGATTTAGCTTGAGTTATGACAAATAATGATCGTAAACATGAAGTATATTTCGTTTAATTAGGATTTATCTATGATTTAGTAACAAAACTTTGTTATACTGATTGATTAAAAAATATATGCGCTATAAATAGTAAATAAGAGTATTATTAGCATACTTATTTAAACTAGTAAATGTAACCGCCCTTCACGCATAGGGATGGCAATGGGGCGGGGCGGGGCGGATGCGGGGCGGGTTTAGAGCTATGCGAGGCGGATGCGGGTTTAATGTTATGTGGTGCGAGCGCGGGTTGAAATAACTATTTTTAAAATTAATGCGGGGCGGGGCAGGGCGGGTTGCAGGTTCAAAAAACCAAATAGTAATTCGAAGAAAATTAAATATTTGTAATTAGTAAAAATCAAAGATATAAACTTTTTA
>JBCEWC010003152.1:0-31360 GCA_038996855.1 Solanum aculeatissimum
ATATTACATGTATAATTCACTTTTAATACATAATGCAGTTGCTATAAATGGTAAATATTTTTCAAATGTAGAACATCAAGGTAATAAATAAAAAATATATTTAAAAACAGTAAATATTTTATAAAAGGGATTCAAAAAAGTAATTATTCCTTGAGTAATTACTTTGAACCGACTTAGTATTTTGTGAGTTTAATTAAGGGTGGGCTATGAAATAGTAATTAATTTGTAGGGAAAATTTATATATACAAAAAATTAATTAATTTACAATAAATCTAGCTCGTGTTTTCTTACATAAAAAATAGCCCAAAATCAGCGAAACTATACATGACTTATGACTATATAATATAGTTTGTCAAAAGTTATAGAAAGTATACACTACTATACAATATATTACTTATATATGACCTATACATTATGATACACAAATATAAACTGACTATACATACCTATACAACGAAAACTATTTTTTTGTAATTATTTTAAGTGAAGTGTCCCTCAGTGTAATTATTCCTAATTTGTATTCTATGTCCAATTAGTGTAGTTTTCCCAAAGAAAAACTTTATTAATGGGCTCAAAATATTGCAGGTATGTAAGATTTGGGCCTTAAAAAGTCCATTAAGCCCATAAGAATTGGGAAAGGCCCAATTTGAGGTGAATCAATTATATTAGTTGGCCCAGACACTTGAGTAAAACTTGGCTGATTTACACAAATGTCCTTTTTTAAGGTTACAATTTAAACTTTATCCCTACTTTTAAAGTTATCAAAATATAGTTTTTACAAAGGACTAACGTTTGCTCATATATTAGTGTTTTTATTAGCTACGAGCTTCATTGCGAATACGTCGCTATTTCACTTGTAATTGATAGAAATTTGTCGCCAAATAAGATTAACGATGAATTTTACTGTTCAACGATAAAATTTATCTGACATTAAATATTTTTTTATTAACTTGAATCAACATTATTAAGATGCTTCACGAAAATCCCCATAAAACAAATGAATAGTCAAAAAAGTATCATTTGGGGCCTTGAGTAATTTCTTCCCGTGAACAAAGAGGTTTAATTAATTTGCCATGATTAAATTGTCTAATTTAATTAGCATGCATTGTATCTTCAACTAATGTTGTTAAGATTATCGTGAATGAAAGAACTTTGAAATTTTTAGTTGAAAAAATTTCTTTTGCGTGCATTTTGCCACTTCTTTGTTGTTTCTAATCTTTATTGTCCTTTCATCTGTTTCGTTCTCACAATAACAATATATTCAGTGCAATCTTATAAATCAGATATATATGAAGAGGATGGTACGTACTATGTACACAACCTTACTTCTACCTGAGAGTAGTCGTAGCGAGGTTGCTTTTCATATTCGATTCAAGTAAATAAATTAAATATACATATGAAAAGGAGATACAATAGCAAAGAAGTCGTGCTAATTTATTTTTTATATATGTGCTTTATGTTTAGAAATTTGCAAAGTCTGAAATTTTTCTTTTTATTTCAGTTTGTCATTACCAAGAAGGCACCTAAAGAAAGAAAAAAAAACAGGCTTTTTCTGCATATTATTTAGAATATTTGTTTTACAAGCCAACCCTTTTTTTTTCTTTTGCTATTTTCTTCATGCCCAAGCATTTCATTCACATCTTATTTATGAAAAGTCATATATATATATATAAGTATCGACGAGAATCAAGTGTCATGCGAAAGCTAGCAAAACAATCTTGAAAGACCATGAGTATGAACAGGGGCAGAGCCATATACAAAGTTAAAATAGTTTTTTATGTATATATAATGGATATCGAACCCCCTTTAGCTAGTTTGTGTGTTTACTTCTTCAAATTTTGAACGTCCTTAATTAAAATTTTGACTCTAACACTGAGTATAAAGATAAATGAGAAACAACAAAAGAGACACAATAATTAAACGTGGTTCGATCAACCGACCTACATCCACAAGAGGAGATGAGCAATCCATTGTATAGAAGAGAGTACACGGCATCGATAGAAATAACCTCACTAATTCACTCGGAATACATAGAGGTTCTCACACACTTGTGTCTCACAATTTCTCTATCTATACACAACTCTCGAGCCCTTATGGCTGCATTGTGAATGCTATCGAGTTAGAAGGAATGAACCTCTATTTATATAATCATAATTTTTTTCTTACTAGAAAAATGATTCGTCAAATATGATGAAATTTTGTTTTACGTTTCCTAAAAGAAAAATCACAATTATGATAAGAAATTTAAAGACAAATTCTTTATCACGACACATTACCAATTTTACTGTCTTGAAATATCCACAAACATTATTTTTTTGCCAAACAAAGGAGTCAGCTCCAACTATTTAATCATTCACTAATATTACTCAATTCTAGAATATGGAGAAAAAAAAATCAATCTAATGTTATACCTAATTTAGTTTCTCTACCTAAAACGTAATTAATTAAAAAGAAAGACTGACAGACTTCTAGATTGATCGATAATTTAGACAAAAGAGAGAGTGATTTGCATTATACCCTCATCCAAGATTTAATCAAAAACTAATAGAGTTACTAGATAAAGTAATCTCACAATTACCAACAAACCTAATCTTTATCAGCAACTCTATTTAAATTTTCTTTTGATCTCTAACCAATATCAGACTTATCTAGATAAAGAAATACTTTTTAAATTATTTAATCTGACAAGATAGTTATTCATCATAAATCTTTATGACAGAAAATATTTTTTCAAAAAATAAATAAATTTTAAAAACTTGATCAAATAATATAATTCTTGATGTACCAAATAATCATAACAAACTTTTTGAAAAAAAAGGCAATTAAGGGACGCATCTAATTATTTCGATGATTGAAACAATTTTGTCTTCTAGATATTTGTGGACTTTTAAATAATATTTGATATGTGTACGTGGGGATGATTAATTAGATTATATCTAAAAATGACAAATAAAAGAGTACAAGAAAAGAAAAAGAAAATATCTGAGCATGTTAAGTTACTTCAAGTAAATGATAAAGACATATATTCCTTGAATTTTTTTTTTTTGACCTATCAAAGCTGATAATTTATATCATGTGTGCACGACTCCTACTGAATTGTTTTACGAGTTTTGTGAGTGATTAAAATATGTACCTCGTTTGATGATAAATGTTATAGAAAAAAATTAATTTAATTATGAACTTATAAAAGATAAATAATTCATTAATTTTGATAAATTATTTATTTATAAATGTCCTAATTAGAACTGGTAAATTAGAATTTTCCTTATATTTTGTTGATTCAAATAAGAAAGAAGTAGAAGTCTATCAAATAACTAAAATAAAGAAGATTTATGAGTCTTTCCATGACTAGAAGTCCTTATTTTATTATTTATTTTCATATATTTTAAAAGACAATATTATAAATATAATTTAAAGAAAAATAGTGAAAAGACAATTTTATTCAAAGAAGAGTTTTTTTAATGAAGGACAAAAAGTTCAAACAATATTTATATATATATATAAATATAATTTTCCATCAAAAAGATTCGGATGAACCCCTAGTCGTAAGCTGACTCCGCCCCCGTACATGACTCCCTCTCTATATATATACATAGAATGTATTAAGAATATGTAAAATATTCACCAAATTTATTCTTTAGTAATAATTTGTATAAAAAATAACTCATATATATATTCCAATTAGTAATAGTGGAGTTATTTTTTAATCAAATTATTATTAACGAAGAATAAATTTGGTGAATTTAACATGCTCTCAATACATACATACATACATATATATATATAAAGAGAGAGTCATGTGCACAGGCAGAGCCACATTACCGCTAGGGATTTATTCGAACTTTTTTGATAAAAAATTATATTATTTATATATAATTAAAATTATTTATTTATATAAATATAAACTCCTTAATTGAATTTTTGACTCTACTACTCATGTAGTGAATAAATTAGTAAGAGCAATCAGGTGGATCCACAGACAACTTCTTATCTCATTCATGTGAAAATATTTTGTCTTCTTATTCCCTTTTTCTAAATCGAATTTTTGAATATAAATTTTCCATTAAATTAATCATTTTTATTTTTAAATATATAAAAACTTTTTAATAATAAAATTAGTTTATTTTTAATAATAATATTTTAAGTGATTGATTGTGTAAAAATTGTTTTACACCTCATTTGTGCATAAAATTGAGCTCCAATTCTTACCTTGAGAATGTGATAGTGTAGTAAGTATTCCTTTATCTATAATCAAAAAATTTAGCTTTTAATTGATCTGAATATAAGATCATCTTTATTTGTAACCATTTCACTCTCAACATGAAATTTTCTGACATAAATCTAAATTTAATTGGATCTCAATTAATAATAGTAAAATCTGCATTTTCGTCAAGTGTTCATATTTTTAGAACATAGATGGATAATTTTTGTATCAAGAGTATTCAACAATTGATATATATATATATATCAAAATATTTATACTTACTTTATATATTTAAAAAAAAAATCAACGAAAAGTGTTTATCTGAGACGAGAAACTAGTCTTTCTTGTGCTGACAAAACCATCACCGGCCGCAATTATTCGTCACGCGATTGCTTGCTTCCTTTGTGGTACTAAAACATATCCTCCCCATATAAATAAAGGACATCCATTCCTCAAAATTTTTATTAACCACACACATATCCCAAAGTCCCAAAAATATTACACCTCTATTACATTATTACACCCCCCTCCCCCCATATAACTTTTGTCAGAAACAACAAACAAACAAAAAAACACAACTCATTATGAAGGGTACTACTACTAGTAACAATATTCTTTTCTTCAGTCTACTACTCCTCCTCACATGTCACCACCCGATTTTCCCTTCCGCGGCAGCTGCTCCTGCTCGCAGTAGCCGCGGCGGAAAATGGAACTTGTTATTATCCAACATCGGGATTTCAGCCATGCACATGCAACTTCTGAACAGCGATAGAGTTGTCATATTTGATCGTACTGACTTTGGAAATTCCAATATTTCGTTGCCCGATGGAAGATGTCGGTACGATCAAAATGACACTGCGTTACAGGTCGATTGCACTGCTCACTCAGTAGAATACGATGTTGCTAATAACTTGATACGTCCCCTCATGGTCCAAACCGACGTTTGGTGCTCCTCGGGTTCGGTGTTCCCCGACGGTTCGTTAGTTCAGACCGGTGGATTCAACGACGGTGAAAAAGTTGTACGAGTTTTTACACCCTGTAGTAATGCAACTTGTGATTGGCACGAAATTCAAGGTGGATTAATTCAAAAAAGATGGTATTCGACCAATCATATATTGCCAGATGGCAGACAAATTGTTATTGGTGGACGTCGTAGTTTTAATTATGAGTTTTATCCTAAGACTACGTTTGCCAATAATTCATATAGTTTGCCATTTCTTGTGCAAACAAATGATCCTAAAATTGAGAATAATTTGTACCCTTTTGTATTCCTTAATGTGGATGGGAATTTGTTCATTTTCGCTAATAATCGAGCTATATTGTTCGATTATACAAAGAATGTGGTGTTGAAAAATTACCCGGAAATACCAGGTGGTGATCCGAGAAACTATCCGAGTACAGGTTCAGCGGTTCTTCTCCCGTTGAAGAATTTACAAGCACAAGAAATTCAAGCTGAAGTTTTGGTATGTGGTGGAGCCCCGAAAGGTTCGTTTATTAGTGCTCAAAATGGTAATTTTTCGAGTGCGTTAAATACTTGCGGGCGGATTACGATAACCGACCCGAATCCACAATGGACTATGGAGACCATGCCATTGGCTAGGACAATGGGTGATATGGTAATTTTACCCAATGGGAATGTTTTGATCATTAATGGAGCGGCCGTGGGTACAGCTGGATGGGAATGTGGTCGGGACCCGATTTTAAAACCCGTAATCTACCGACCCGACAACCCATTTAATTCTCGGTTCGAGATTCAAAATCCGAGTACCGTACCTAGGTTGTACCATTCAACGTCGGTTTTACTAAGAGATGGTCGTGTTCTTGTTGGGGGGAGTAACCCTCATATATACTATAACTTCACGGGTGTTCTTTTTCCTACAGAATTGAGCTTGGAGACATTCTCTCCGTCTTATTTGGATTCAGGATCAGAGTACTTGCGCCCACAGATCATCTCACCTGCCACGCAATATGCAATGGGGTACGAGCAACGGGTGCCCATTCGGTTTAGGGTTTCGGGACGGGTGGACATAAATTTGGTCACGGTGACAATGGTTGCACCTGGATTTAACACACATTCATTTACTATGAACCAAAGATTATTGATGCTAACAAGTGAAAATGTGAAAATAATTGGGGAAAAAGCCTATCAAATCAATGTGGTCACTCCAAAAAATGCTAAATTAGCCCCACCTAGTTATTATCTTCTCTTTGTGGTTCATCAAGGTATACCAAGTGAAGGAATTTGGGTCAAAATCAAGTGAACATATAACAAATAATTCTTAATTTTTTTTTGATAGAGAAAAAGGCATTTAAAACTTCTTTATAGGTTATCATTTTAATAATTATGTTGGTTATAAACAATTTCTTGATTGTTTTGATTTAATGAAATTGTAATACTTCTTGTTGTCCTCATTGACTATGTAATTATTTTGAAAAAAAGAAAGATAGAGGTGACATGACATTTAAGACAGAGGTGGATCGGACCAAAATGAATGTTTGATTCATGTGATAAGATAATATTCAAAATTAAATTTGAGATAAAATTTAGATACTTATATAACTTGTCTTATTCTTTGTACTTTTGAGCTCTAATTAGATCTAATCAAAATTAGATCCATTTTTTTTCCTCCATGGAGGTAATTTTTATTTATTGATCTGTTTAAATTCCTAATTTTCCTCATTTTTATATATCTTTTATTATATTATATAGTTGAAGATGAAATAGAGTCACGGGCAATAAAGAATAAGATGGATCACGGGCCACAAAGTGCAATGTAAACAAGTTTGTCTGCATTTACACATATTTTGGAGGTTTCTTTATTATTCTTCAATGTAATAACTTGTTTGACTACTACTACATAAGTACGTTCTGACGTCGGGAATCTTAGTAGATCAGTTGATTGACGAATTGAATTTTTATTTTATTTGATAAGAGTTTGATTCTTCACTTATAATTTTCTTCTGTATGGTCTCTTTCCTTACTCCATTTAAAAAAAAGAAGTATGTTTGAATGTCTTTGCACGTGTTCTCGGATCGACAAGATATATCATGTCATGTGGTATTTAAAAAAGCGTAGGATAACGATGTTGACGAACTTAATCTTCACTTTATTGAAATATATTATTTATATACTTTATTAATGGGATAGAAATTTGTAGTGGGACATTCTTTTCGTAGATCCTTTGAGTGAGAAGCATGTTGCGTCGGGGCGATCTCGGGGTAACCCCTTCATCGCTTTGTTACGATTGATAAAATCCTCAGAGTGATTGATGACTCATGAGCTCACCGTGCTCATAGGATGGAAAACCCCCTTCTCTTTATTTCATTGATGGGTTTTCATGACATAAGTTGGTGGAAGCAAACGGACAATCGACTGCCTAAAGAACCCTCTTTGTGGTTGAAGGCTAAGTTCATCCTTTGATATATTTCACTCCACCACACATTGAAAATTTCTAAATTTTTTTACCACTACAAAATTTTATACAACTAAATCAAATGTGTGAATTAAAATTAATAGTAGTAGTTGATATAGCATGCAATCAAACATAAAAGCCAAATTTATATCTTAGATTCTGCTTTCGATCGTGATACTATCCAACTATTCCACTATTCATATTTAATTTATTGGGCTTCCTTGGTGCTAGGTCCAATATTGAACTACATTTCCATGTGTTGTATTTGGGCTTTACATTTGCTTTGGTGCAAAATGAGATGTAACACGTTAGTAAGTTCAAAATGTACCAACTACAAAGGAAAGACATTTAGGTTTGGTCACTCAAATAACAATATTTCAAGTTAAGGGAATAATTAATTTGATTTTGATTTATGATCATAAGGATATCGTGATTCGAATTCGATCCTGAATTGAAGTTATTAATGGACTTGATCTTTTTACAAGGAAAAAAAAAAGTTTTAGAACAAAGTTATTAATAGTTGGAAGACACTAGCGATAGACCTTAAATTCAAGACTATCGGAAAATTCATTATAATGTTAATAAATCAAAAGCAAAGAACCTCTTAGAAATAGAAAGTTTTTCGTCACGAATGAATGAGAAATTTGTGTCAAATAACAAGTTTTTTCAACACATTTTCCATCGAATCATCTCACACATGATGAAAAATAAATTCTCATTAAATTAATATTGGGAAACTCTACCATATTTTATTTCTTCACCAATCTATCAAAATATTTATAAAAATAGACACTGAATACTTTTTGAATATATATATATATATTATATCGACAGTCTTTTAAATTTTTATCTTTTTCGAAACACATACCATTGGCCATAATTTCTGTTTTTTGAGTGAGCATTTTATGGTATGCACTTTGTGGTAACTTATTCACTGTGCAATAGCTCGTAAAATCACACGGGAAATGTAAACTATATTAGGCAAGCCTCATACAACGATCTCATGGCTGACTAACAAATCTTTAAAATTTGCTAGCTTTGAGATTTATTTAGACATTTGATTTATAACGTATTTTGATTGAGCTTCTGAACCCATGGTAAATTGTGTTTTCAAATTTTGAAAAAATGTTTGCATATATTTTCAAGAGTCTATTACATAGATAAGTCAATCGCTTAAAATATATCACTTTCATGCAAACGACTCACACACATGCATTATTAGAAATAATTTAAATATACATTTTTTGTTTCATCTTCTTGACTAACTTTATGATGTTTATAAATCGTGAAATATGAGGATTATTTAAATGTGTATGTTTGTTGGGTCAAGGGGATTTGGGTCAACAAATGGGTCAAACATAGTTGTTGATCTAAATTAAAATAATTTTTCTTTAGTTTATTTTTAAAAAATGCATTTAAATTTTATTTATTTTTTAAAATTTCCCCCTTTATGAAATTATATTAAATTATTTAGGTCAGATAATTAATTTAGACTTTTACAAATTAAATTGATTCATAAAATTATTCTCAAGCATGAGGTTTATCTCATGTGAATGGCCTAAGTTCATGCCACATACTAAGGGGTATTGATAGGGATGCCCAACGAGGCGGGTGGCGCGGATACGGGGCGAATTGAGTTATGCGGAGCCGGGTGAGTTTAAAGTTATATGAGGGCAAAATGGATGTGAAGTGGGTTGAAGTAGCTATTTTTAAAATTAATGCAAGGCGGGGTGGGTTGCAGATTTTAAATATTCAAATCGAAATTCGAAGAAATAAAATCTTTGTAATTAGTAAAAATCAAAGATATAATTTTTTTTTTATTAAACATTGACTTTAATTTTATTTTATTTTTTTAAAATTTAAACTAGAGATGTCCGATAATTGTTAAAATGTTAATTAGAAAATTTTAATTAACGATTAAGAAACAACTGTTAAAATGTCAACTAAAAATAGTTAATTAGTTGTTGAGACGTTAATTAGTGAAAAAAATTAAATTCAATTAAAAAATAAAAGAATTTTAAAATTTAAATGGGACGGGTCTATACGGGGTGGATTAAAAATAAAAAAAGTCATCATGCGGGACGGGACGAGATAATTTAAAAAATTTGCAGATTGAACTCTCAACCCGCCCTGCACTCACCTCGTTGCCATCCCTAGGTATTGACATGTACACACAATTCATAGATAGAATTAACATGTTTTAAATCAAAAATTTATTTGACAAATTAAGCTTAAAAGAAATATTATATGGTAGTCATTTCCTTAAATCATTTCATTTTGAAGGAACCAATTTTTAGATATGATTTGTGATATTATATAGTGCATATTGTTGTTAACTATTGTAATTTATCTGAATTAGTTCGCACAATTTTTAACTAATTTTATGAATATATACCACCTCCCATCAATAATATATACCAAGTAAATAAATATTAATTAGTTTAACCTGTCGTATTCCTAGTCACTCTAGACAAATTAAAACAAAGGAAATAGTACTACTGCCTCTATCTCAATTTATAATCACACATTTTCTGTTTAGTTAGTCTAAAAAATAAATAAATTAATAACACGTCTCTATATTATTAATAAATTAAACTTTAAAATGTCATTTTATTTTTAATGAGATGATTTATAGTTATACAAACATCAATAGCTTATTTTAAAGGAATAATAAAATATTTATTATTTTTAAATATATTTTTTATTTATTACTTAGATATTTCATATTTACAAAATATTTACCATCTATAACAATTTTATTATGTATTAAAAGTGAATTATATATTTATTATATTTGTTTTGATTTAAAAACTTCATTATATATTCAAAACAAATTATACATCTAATATAAATGAATTACATTATATATTAAAGTCATTTTGCAATGTATTAAACTTATTTTGGTAAAAAAATTTCAGAATTATATATGTTTAAAATCATATTATTATAAATAATAAATATTTTTAAATATGGTATATATAGATAAGTTCCCCGTTTTAAATCGAATAGTTTTTTTTTCTTCTTATGGAAAAAAAAGAGAAAAAAAGGAAAGAAATACAGGCTGACCAGACAATTTAGGGGCTCAGAAATTAAAAAAAAAATAAAAAATCAGAGGAATTAGGGTTCTTATTTAGGGTTGCCTTTGATCTCTGTTTCTCCTTTTCTCTTTCTCTTCTCCCTGTACGATAAGTAAAATTTACTACAATCGGGAAAATCAGTTTCTTCACAATCGGATCAAAATTTAGCAGATTTTATTAGGGTTTTTTGAGATGTCGATTAGTCGGCGAATTGAACTGTTGTGATTTAAAAAAAAAAGTAAAATCACTGTGCTGGATTTAAGATTTGCATTTAAGAATTGAATCAATAGAATCGAATCAAATTTTTTTTTGTATTTGTAAAAATGCGAGGACAGCAGAAGTCGAAAAGGGTTACTTGGGCTACAGATGATAGTCTTTGTCAGGTAAATTTTTTTGTAAAGATCCGTAATTTTCATTGTTTATGTTGTAATTCTATGTCCAGTCCAATCCAATCTTAGTATTGAATAATCCAAAAATATTAAATAAAAAAAACTGAATTGGGAACTGATGAACTTAAAATTGTTGATAAAAAAATGGTTTTGTTTAATTTGCTTGTTACGATATAAAGAGCCTTTCTTTTATACAGAGGATTGGAGTGAAATGGGTTAAAAGTTGGAATGGAGTTTGATGATTCATATAATCCAATCCAACTGTTAAAGTTGTCTCATGTTCAAGTTGTGGAAACAACCTCATGCCGTGTAAGGTTGTGTGCAATAAACCTTTATGATCCGACTCTTAGCTTTAGTGCACCAAAGTACCCTTTTTATAAAGTCCACTTCAACTCAATTTGGGAATGAGGCTTAGTTGTTTTGCTCAATTTTCTTGTTGCGATATGAAAGAGCTCTTTTTCCTTACTCCCAAGATTCGAATAAAATGGGTTAAAAGTTGAAATGGAGTTTGATAATTCATTTAGTCCAATCCAATTGGTAAAGTTGGTGTTCAACCCGTGGAAACAGTCTCTGGCAGAAATGCAATGTACGACTGTGTACAATAGACTCTTATGTAACGTAAGACTGAATACAATAAACACTTATGATCTGACCCTTATCTTTAGTGTAGCAGACTAACCTTTTTGTATAGTCCTCTCCAACTTAGTTGGGAATGAGATCTAGTTGTTTTGCTCAATTTGCTTGTTGCGATACGAAGAGCTCTCTTTTTACACCCAAGATTGGAATGAAATGGGTTAAAAGTTGGAATGGAGTTTGATGATTCATATGGTCCAATCCAACTGATAAAGTTGCGAGTTTAAGCTATGGAAACAACCTCTTGCAGGAATATACTGTAAGACTGCGTACAATAGATCTTTGTGATCCCGACCTTTGGTTTTAGTGCACCAGACTATCTTTTGTATTTGGTCCACTTCAGCTTAGTTTGGGGATGAGGTCTAGTTGTTTTAGTTATTTTATTTTAATCTCAATTGTTAAGTTTTATCACTGCTAGTCAAGTTAAATTGAGTTCAGTTTTGAATGATATGGGTAATGACATGGAGTTACTTTCTCGATACTTGTTTTAGATGTTATATGTTTAAGACGTTGCCAGAATTTATTAATTCTGGAAACTGAAATCTAATGTTAACATTTTGAAGCCAGACTAATCTTAGTCTTAGAACAGGATGGGCATAGATGATTTAGCTGAAGACCAAAGTAGTTTGGAATTGAGGGGTAGTTGATTGATTGATGGAGCACTTATTTTAGCCAAAAGAGAACGCTAAACTACTCAATTAAGCTTGAAACCAAGAATCCAGTTACTATCGATTAAATTTTCTCAACTGTACTCGTCCAAAAACAGAGGATGAAGGGAAAAGGTAGATGTAGTTCCAAAATTTTAGTGAAACTATGCTTGTAATGGAAGGAGAGAAATACGAGAGCTTTTGAAGAGGTAGAACTGAACTTTTCTTAATGGAGGAGTGGTCTCTTATCCCTTATTTTCTGTTGGTGCACCCATTGGGTGTCTTTTGGAGAGAATTTTATTTTGTAGGTTTCTTCTTTTTTGGTTTATCTCTTGTTACTGCCAAGTTGGCCTTGTTAGTATCAATGAAATCATTTACTTGATTAAAAAGAAATAATACTTGTAAATTTATTCTACTTTGTGAACATATTCATGGAGTTTTGGTGAAGCTAGTCTCAGGAGAACTTAATGACAGAAATCAGCACAAGGCACAAGCTTATTGAAAAAAGAAGAAGAATATACATATTCCCAAATTTCTTCTTCACCATCTTCTTTTCTTAGTTGATGCCTAATGGTGGTGTTGGCCAGCTTGTGCTCACCTTGTCTCCCAAGGTTTTGACGAATACACAAAAATTCTTAGCTAACTCTCTCTCTAGAAAGTTGACTATTGTTTACGCACTTAAAAAGTTACTTTTGTTGAAAAGATGGATAACCTCCAGATAATTCCTGATGTCTTAAAAGATGAAGTATTGAGTATTGGAACTGAATAGGTTCAGATTGAGTGAATGCATATTGAGGATACATATAGTTGACTGTAACTAGTTTTAAGATTGATGCATAGTAGTTGTTGTATTCTTGAAAACTATGTGGGAAAGTTCCTTCACAAAGATTGGCGCTACTTTAATTTACACTTGATTATAACAGAACTTAAGGATATTCCCTCTTTCATAGAAAACAAACTTTAGAAGATCATCTGTTTTACCAATAAATGATTGCCTTTTCTTTTTAGATGTGTAGATTATGAAGTTTTTGATAAATACATTCTGGGCAAGGATCCAAGTATGTTAAGTTAATATCAATAAAATTGACATATTGAGGCAGGAAAAGTTAATATGATGACATAGCACTGATTGATGAGACTCGGGCTAAAGTTAATGATAGATTGGAAATTTGGAGATATACTTTGGAATCCAAGGGGTTCAAACTGAGCAGGACCAAAACAAAATACTTGGAGTGTAAATTCAGTGTTGCAAGAGATCAAATAGACGTTGAAGTGACGCTTGCCACTCAACCTATTCCAAAGAGAGAAAATTTTAAGTATCTTGGGTCCATCATTCAGAGTAGTGGCGATATTGACAATGATATCACACATCGTATTGGTGCAGCATGAATGAAATAGAGGCTTGCCTCTGGGGTATTGTGTGATAAAAAGATACCACCTAAACTTAAAGACAAGTTTTACAGAATGGTGGTTAGACCGTCTCTGCTTTATGGGGTGGAGTGCTGACCAATTAAAAACTCACATGTTTAGAAGATGTAGGTTGCGGAAGTGAGAATTTGAGATGGATGTGTGGACATACTAGGAGTGATAAGATTAGGAATGAGACCATCCGGGAGAAGTTAGAGGTGGCCCCTGTAGTTGACAAAATAGGGGAAGTGAGACTGCGATGGTTTGGACATGTGGAGAGAAGAAGTACCGATGGTTTTGTTAGGAGGTGCGAGAGGTTGGATTTAGGGGTTATACAGAGGGGTAGAGGTAGACCGAAGAAGTATTGGGGAGATGGTCAGACTAGATATAGCGAAACTTCATCTCACCGAGGACATGACTTAGATAGAAAGGGGTGGAGGTCGCGTATTACGATAGAATGTTAATAGGCTAATAGGGGTAGGTTGAGATATGGCCTTGTGATATAGTAGGTTAGTAGGAGTGTGTCTTTATCTCCTGTGTTCTCATCATTCGTCTTATATTTATTACTTTTATCGTATTTACATACTATCATTTGTTTTTCATCATTAGTCGTTTTCTTTTTATTTATTTATTTATTTATTTTTCATATATAGTATCTTCTACTTATGGGCTTGATTTTTTAGACAAGGATTTTTCAGAAACACTCTCTATCTCTATGAGGTAGTGGTAAGGTCTGTGTACATTTTACCCTCCCAGACCCCGCTTGTGGGATTCCACTGGGTATGTTGTTGTTGTTGTTGCATGTAATATGAATGAATTACACTATGTATTAAAGTCATTTTGCAAAGCAATAAGATGTATTATACGTGTTTTAAAGTATATTAAACTTATTTTGGTAAAAAATCTTCATTATATATTAAAAGTGAATTACATATATTAAAATTATATAGCTATAAATAGTAAATATTTTTTAAATATGATATATACAGGTAAGTTCCCCTATTTTAAATTGATTAACTTTTTTTTTCTTAGGGAAAAAAAAGAGAAAAAAAGGAAAGAAATACAAGCTGACTAGGCTCTTTTTTCTTCCAATGATAATATAACAGTGAGTGACCAGTTCGTAATTTTATTTTTCTAAAAATAAATAAATAGGGGGCTCAGAAAAAAATAAAAAAAACTAAGAGGAACTAGGGTTCTTATTTAGGGTTGTCTTTGATCTCTGGTCCTCTTTTTCTCTTTCTTTTTTCTCCGTAAGATAAGTAAATTTACTTCCATCGGGAAAATCGCTTTCTTCACAATCGGATCAAAATTTAGCAGATTTTCTTAGGGTTTTTTGAGATGTCGATTGGTCGACAAAATTGAAAAAAGTAAATTTACTTCCATCGGGAAAATCGCTTTCTTCACAATCGGATCAAAATTTAGCAGATTTTCTTAGGGTTTTTTGAGATGTCGATTAGTCGACAAAATTGAAAAAATAAAATCACTGTTCTGGATTTAAGATTTGCATTTAAGAATTGAATCAATAGAATTGATTCGATCTTCTTTTTTCCTTCTGTAAAAATGCGAGGACAGCAGAAGTCGAAAAGGGTTTCTTGGGCTTCAGGTCGTAGTCTTTGTCAGGTAAAATCTTTTATAAAGATCCGTAATTTTCATCGTTTATGTTGTAATTCTATGTCTAGTCCAATCCAATCTTAGTATTGAACAATCCAAAAAAAAACTGTAAAAAAATCTTTAATTGGGAATTGATGAACTTAAAATTGTTTGTTCAATTTGCTTGTTGCGATATGAAAGAGCTTTCTTTTATACCCAAGGTTGGAGTGAAATGGATTAAAAGTTGGAATGGAGTTTGATGATTCATATAATCCAATCCAACTGGTAAAGTTGTCTCGTGTTCAAGTTGTGGAAACAACCTCATGTTGTGTAAGGTTGTGTGTAATAGACCTTTATGATCCGACTCTTAGTTTTAGTGCATAAAGTACCCTTTTTATAAAGTCTACTTCAACTCAGTTTGGGAATGAGGCTTAGTTGTTTTGCTCAATTTTCTTGTTGCGATATGAAAGAACTGTCTTTTCTTATGCCCAAGATTCAAATACAATGGGTTAAAAGTTAGAATGGGGTTTGATGATTCATATAGTCCAATCCAATTGGTAAAGTTGCGTGTTCAATCTGTGTAAACAGACTCCTGCAGAAATGCAATGTAAGGCTTATAATAGACTCTTATGCAATGTAAGGCTTACAATAGACTCTTTTGCAATGTAAGGTTGAGTACAAAGACCTTTGTGATCTGGCTCGTAGCTTTAGTGTAGCAGACTAACCTTTTTATATAGTCCTCTCCAACTTAGTTGGGAATGAGACCTAACTTTTTTGCTCAATTTGCTTGTTGCGATATGAAGAGCTCTCGTTTTACATCCAATATTGGAATGAAATGGGTTAAAAGTTGGAATGGAGTTTTATGATTCATATAGCCCAATCCAATTAATAAAGTTGCATGTTTAATCCTTGGAAATAGCCTTTTGCAGAAATGTAAAGTAAACTACGTACAATAGACCTTTGTGATCCAACCTTTGGTTTTAGTGCACCGGACTACCCTTTATATTTAGTCCAGTTTAACTTAGTTTGGGAATGGGGCCTAGTTGTTTGTTATTGTATTTTAATCTCAATTGTTAAGTTCTAACGCTGCATGTTGAGTTAAATTGAGTTCAGTTTTGAATGACATGGGGAATGGCATGGAGTTACTTTCTTGATACTTGTTTTAGATGTTATATGTCTAAGACATTGCGAGAATTTATTAATTCTGGAATCTAATATTAACATTTTGACAGCCAGGCTAATTAGAACAGGATGGGTAGATGATTTAGCTGAAGACCAAAGTAGTTTGGAATTGAGGGGTAGTTGATTGATGGAACACTATTTTTAGCGAAAATATAAAGCTAAATTACTCATTGAGGGGTAGGAGAGCTTTTGAAGGGGTAGAACTGAACTTTGGTTCATTGAGGAGTAGTTTCTGATCCCTTATTTTCTGTTGGTGCACCCATTGGGTCTTTTTTGGAGAGAATCATATTTTGTAGGTTTCTCATTTTTTGGTATATCTCTTGTTACAGCCAAGTTGGCGTTGTTAGTATCAATGAAATCATTTACTTGATAAAAAAAATTATACTTGTAAATTTATTCTACTTTGTGAACATATTCATAGAATTCTGGTGATGCTAGTCTCAGGAGAACTTAATGACAGAAATCAGCACAAGGCACAAGCTTATTGAAAGAAGAAGAAGAATATACATATTCCCAAATTTCTTCTTCATCATCTTCTTTTTTTAATTGATGCCTAATGGTGGTGTTGGCCAGCTTGTGCTCACCTTGTTCCCCAAGGTTTTGACGAATACATCAAAATTCTTAGCTATCTCTTTCTCTCTCTCTAGAATGTTGACTATTGTTTATGCACTTAAAAAGTTACTTTATTGGAAAATGTAGATAACCTCTAGATAATTCCTAGTCTTAAAAGTTGAAGTATTGAAAATTGGAACTAAATAGGTCCAGATTGAGTGAATGCATCTTGAGGATACATATAGTTGACCCTAACTAATTTTGAGATTGAGGCATAGTTGTTGTATTCTTTAAAAATTTTGGGAAAGATTCCTTCTCAAAGGTTGGCGCTGCTTTAATTTACACTTGATTATAACAGAACTTAAGAATATTCCCTCTTTCATAGAAAATGAACTTAAGAAGATCATCTGTTAAACCACAAAATGATTGCCTTTTCTTTTTAGATGTGTAGATTATGAAGTTTTTGATAAATACATTCTGGGAAGGGATCCAAGTATGTTAAGTTAATATCAATAAAATTGACATACGAAGGCCGGAAAAATTGAACAGCAAATGGGCAAGAGTTTTGCATTAGTCCAGTCATGGTTCAAATGATGTTTCGCAGTTAAAGATAGCGTCTTAAGTATTTTAATTCAAGTGGCCAAAAGGCATGTGCATCAGCATGTCGGTGGGTTAGAGGCTGTCCTTGATGACGAATGATACATAATGGTCTACCTGTGGTTTGAGTTATGGTATCAGAAGTCATGCTGTTCGATGTTTGGGAATATTTGTTATATGTGAAGAAGAAGAACAAAAGGCCAGTTAAATAAATCATGTGTGATCATCTAGTCTTTTTGCTTTACAATGTGAAGGTCTCAAATTGAGAATAAATCAAGGACAAAGAGGTAAAAGAAGCATAGGGTAGAGAGCAGGGAGATGCTAAAATACCAATGACAAGCTTGGTTGGGCAGACCTGAATTAGCACCCATCTGAGAAAAGTAATAAAATCTTATATTGATACGAATGTGATGGCCAGCAATCATGATCTATATTAGGTTAAAATTATGTGATTAAAAAATTAGTCGCCAAAACCATACAGCAACAAGTTTTTCATGTACGCAAGTAATACTTCTTTGAGACCATGGATTACCTACGTCTACCCTGTCTCCTTTAAGTTTGTCCTAGATTTTTTATTCCATTCAGGTTTGCTTCTCTAATATGGTAGAGGGTGTTTGGGTATAAGCAGATTTTGATTCATTTATGTGTTTGGTAAACCCCAAAGTGCTCTTATAAGCTAAACTAGCCAAAATCCATAAGTTGATTACCTCCGACTTATGGCTCTTTAGCTTAATAGTAACTCTTTTAGTTTTACCTAGTATTTTCACATTTCATCCCTAATAATATTCTTATTAATTCCGAAAATACTATGCACAAAATAGAACTCCTAACTCCCTCTCCATTCCTTTTCTGTTGTTCGTTTTTAAAATAAGCTGAATGAATGAGTTTGAAATATACTTAACCAAAAAAGATGGTAATATGCTGCCTTCTGGTCTTGTTTTCGATCTGTTGATCCAAAAAGGATGGTAATATTTGCTTTTTGGTCTTGTTTTCGATCTGTTTGCCCATCTCTTTGATTAGCAAGGACTTTCTTCTTCCCATTTTTCCATTTTCATTTTTTGTTTTGTTTCTTTTGTCTTTTTTGGTGTTGGTGGGGTGTGTGGGTGGGTGGGGTAGGGGGTTGGGAGGGGGCGGCAGTTGGGAGAAGGTGGTAGTGAATTTCTAGCATCTTGTTTGAGATAGGTAGTTGGGAGATTCTTCTGTGCAGAGGCAAGAAAGAAGTTGCACCCTTACTGTTGAGACTGATGATTGAATCACTGGATTAAGTTGGCATGTGACTACTTAAATTTGGAGGCTTATTTGAGTGAGGTTCTGTAGGTACATGGATGATCACTTAAAAAGCCCAGTTCTTTAGCTCAAGTTCCAGTATGATGTGGGTTGTAAAAAACAGGATAGTATGCACTTTCTTGCTAGGTGATGTTCTTACCATAGATCTTCTATGGTATAGTTGTCTCATGTGGGATAAACTAGTTCATATTATATATTTAGGGGTCGTTTGGAATGCTGGACAAACATAGATAGTCGTGGGATAAACATTCAGTACTGCCTTATCGCTTCTTTGGTTACTAATTCTAGAATAAGTTATAACAGGATCAGTGATTAGTACCTGGATAAGTTATCCTTTCTAGATGGTGGAATAATAGTACCAGGATTAGTTATCCTGGAATAAACAATAAAAATGACAAAAATACCCTTGAGGTCCCTTGAACTCTTTTTCTAGGCAGAGGTTATTTTATAAACAAACAACTTTTTTTCAAAAATTATGCATTGCATGTTATTTCTAATATAAGAAACCAAACAATCAATAATAAATAATACTAGACAAATAACCTTATCATAACTAATTCCAGCATAACTAGTCCCAGCAAATCTGTCTTTGAACCGAATGACCCCTAAGTTATTGATAGTTTTTGTGTTATTTCAGTTTTAGTTCTTATACTACTTGACTGGAGGTTTAATGTGCTCAGATGAATAGTATAACAATAATTCAGTAACACAAAGGCCAATAATTCCTTAAATTTTTAACTTCTGTTAGTTTGTAGGACCAATATCACATGTTTCAATTAATTGGAGGTTTAATGTGCTCAGACGAATAATACAAGGACTAAAACTGGAATAATGCAATAACACAAGGACTAAAATCTCTATTTGCCCTTTTATGAATCATGTCTTTTGTCACAAATTTTTTAATCAATTTTTTTTTTCTGAATGGGATATATATTTGTTGATTGACGGATGCTGCCAAATAGAATGCTTTTCCTGAATAGATCTTTCTTTTAATAGGTAAAACTTTTCTTGTCTGAAGAATCCCCTTCCCAAGTTGGATTAGGAGCTCAAGATCATCTCCAAGCAAAGATATCATTGCCTTTGCACGCAGGTCTTTTAGTGTCTGATGATAATTTACCACCAGGCTTTGAGGGCGCACAGCCTGCAAGCCTCTGGAAGAATAAATTAGCTCAAATCCCTGTAATAAAATGGTGTCGTCCTCCTCCTGTAAGTTGTGCTTTTGTTAATTTTTATTTTCATTTTCCAGGTATTACTTTATTTGCTAGCATTATTTACAATAGTTATGATAAATAATTGGACTCTTCCCTCATGAAAATGAATGAACATCATGCTCACTGTATTGCCTCGTGCAGTTTGACTTCTTATCATGTCTAAATATATAGTCTACTGATCAAGGGGAATAAAGTAACATATAGTCAATCCTCAACTAATTTGGTATCGGGGTGTAGAATTTGTTTATTTTGAATGTTGTTTGTGCTATGAAATTTAAGAATTTATGAACATTGCTTTAGTATTAGTTTTAAAAGAAAAATAAGGTGATTTTCTTTCTTACCAAACAATTCTACATATCAAAAGAGCTGAATGGCTGAGTTGAGTTTTTGCCATTTCAATATAGAGGAAGCAATGCAAATGAAGAGAAGACTTTCTGTTTCATTCTTTAAAAGCAACCGATAAAAACACTGGCATATGGGACACTTGAGGAATCTTTCTCGCTCCTTTTAAATCTGCAGGGTCATTGTACTGAAACTTCCAGACAGAGAAATGATTTAACAAACTAGCAGAATTCCTGAGTAGATCTCGTGAAGTCTATAACTATTAGATAAGGTAGACCGAGCCAAAACCTTATTCCTTTTGTCTTTGACAAAAATCCTATATTTGATAAGGATAAACTCTTGTGAAGTCTGTTTTTGACCCAATATACCCGGTTAAAGCATTGCTTGGAAGTAGGAGCATGGTAATGTTGAGCTGGCCGTCCATCAAAAACTTGAAAAAAGATATTATTTGAATAAATACTGTAGGAAATTACCATTAGACGACGAAGATAAAATCATCGCCGGAGTTGCTTACCTTTTCAGCAAGGGAAAAAAAGAAATAAAGTACTTGCCAGAGTATCAACTTGGAGTTCACAGCTTCCAGCTCTATGACATCTGGAGATGTATGCAGAAAATACTTAAATAGATGATTTGAGGTCATCTGCGTTTCTATTATTATATATTATTATTCAAGTTTCAAGAGATACAAAAACATCTGTCAAAATGAGAGATTTAGAGAAGTATAATAGTATATATCTAATACAATGCAATATTCTTAATGATTATCTGATAATTAGAAATTCAAATAATTAGGAAGGTTTCCTTGGTCTAAACTTTCCTCAATTCATGTAGTTTAAAATTTCTTTTCTCATGTAGTTGACATTCGTTTTTATGTCACCGACTGTTGTCTAAAGTCTTTTATGAATGTGCTTCTTATATGATGTTAACCTACTCACTCTTCTTACTACTCACTCTTCTTAAGTCACCGACTGTTGTGCTTCTTACTACTTTATCAGAAACATTGGACGTCTGCTATCAAGCATTGTGCAATTCCCTTCATCCCAATTTATTGGTGCCATTTGACACGAGCTAAATTTGCAAAAAATGCCAAGTTAACTTCCTATTAGGGTCCGCAACAGACCCTGCAGCTCCTGGAAAAGCATCTCATTAAAGGAAAAATGGAATATAATTATTAGGGTTTTTAAAAAAATTCTCAAAGTTCCAATCCTTTTTAACTAGAAAAGAAAAGGGAACAAATTGGGATTCAGGGAGTAATGAATAAGAGGGGATGATGAAACTAGGAAAAGGTATCTCCCACCCAATGTCCACAGTGGGTTTCCACCTGTTGAGCTAATTGAAATAAATGAGTTAATACCTGGATACAGATTCCCATATACAACTTGGAAAACTTTTCTCCAGATAAGTATACCCAACTTGGATAAGGTTGTATATATATTGCATTTATGTTATTGAGGATTCATACACTCGGCCCAACCCGAACTAGCTTGGTATTGAGGCGTAATTCTACTCACTTTGAATTAGGCCACGAATGGCCTTTAGGCCATATGGATAAAGCAAATAATACTGTGTAAACCCTCAGAATAAATTTTCGGTTCAACTTTCATAAGAAGGAAATGCAGCTCGAACCGACATATCACATTCCTCCTTATACCTGCAAATCATGTCCCAGTATTGTGATTTTCTCTTGTTGGTTTGTCATGAAACAAAATCACATGCTAACCTCTTGTTCCTGAAGCATTTCTCTTTGAATCCTGATCAAAGGTATCATAGAGAGATGCTGAGGAGAGAAGCACCGTTGTACCAACTCCATCCTTCTAGGAACTTTTGTCAAGAGGAACGGACAAAACATGGCAGCACAAACCACACAAGATTCCATAATACATCTGAGGTTGTTTACTTGATTTTAAGTATACGAAAAAATAGGAGCTATTTGTTGAGTTAGGACCTGCTGGGTCCCTAAACTATGTTGATTAACAAGAAGCGCACTGCAGAAATTGAAATGAACAATTGATAGTACACTGGCATTGAATGTTCATGTGCCATATTTGAAGTTGAATTTTGATAGTTTCACTTGAGCAGTATTGGTTTGGGTGTGTGTCTTGGGGAGAGGAGCTACATATACATGCTGTGTAAGATTTTGAAGCATGCGTTCTTTATTTTAAGCTATTTGTTTGCATTTCTTTTCTTCTTTTCTTCTATTCTTATTCTCCTTTCCCTCATATATTTGCCCTCATGAAGTACCCACAAAATTGTCAAACCTAAAAATGGAGAAAATTGGTCCTGAAGCATCTTACTTTGCAGCAGATAAGTCATAGCATCAGGGTACTAGTTGCTAACACTTCCCTTGATCTTTAACAGTTTGTGTTGGATACAAATTGGCAAGTGGTTGCGGGCGAAGAAGGCAATGACATGGAGGTTCAGAAACAACGGGAAATGAGAGTTCTTGAAGCAATTTATCCACGTGAATCTTCCATTCCTCCAAAGTATGATACTTCAATCTTGTGGGATTTTTTTCCTTTCTAGCCTGTTTTGGTAATGCTTTGTTTTGGCCGAGGGTCTATTAGAATCAATCTCTCTACCCTACAAAGGTAGGGGTAAGGTATGTGTAACCATTTGTGGGATTACGCTTGGTATGTTGTTGTCGTTGGCTTGTTAGCTCTAAAAGCATTTTTAATTTTTTTTTTCCATTGATCTTATTCTAGTTCTGGATGTTACTTCTTATAAATTGGTTATTTATTTCCACGCAGTCCTTCTATGGGTCCTGGAGATGAGACTCTTCATAATGATCAGCACACACCTGTAATACCCATAACTCCTGTTGAAGAGGAGGAGGTAGCAGATCCTTCATTTGGCACTGCTATACCTACTAATGCTGTCAGCTCAACCGCCCAGGTAATGCAGTCTGGAGTTCCCTTGTGCAATAGTAGTGCTGGAAATAGCCTTCCAGTCCATGGAATCTCATCACCTGGAGTAGTTCCTAGCATGGGGCTTGATGCTGTAGCAGCTGCTCAGGCTGCTTTAACTGCATTCATGGCAAACAATGGCCAGGGAAATCTGATTGATCGTGAGCTTCTCATAAAAATTTTGAGTGACCCAAAAATTGTTGAGCAACTGGTTACACACCAAGGAGTAGGTACCAGCTCCCATAGCATGCCATCTATGAATACCCAAAATATGTCTGCTGCTAGTAACATGCCCAACTCGGGGCCGCAGGCTTCAAGTATTTCTGCTCCACCTCAATCAGTAGTCAGTCGAGCTGATCCATGTTTCTATCACTCAGGTAGAACAGATCCTCCTCCAGTTCAAGTCAGTAGAACAGAACTAGTTATCCCCTCGGTGGCAGGTGCTACAAACGGGTCCTTCCACTCTGCTCCAAGCAGGATAGGACCTGTTCCCAGTTTGAGGCCTCGTGTACCTGAGGCCATATCAGCTCCTTTACCAACTCCAATTCCAACTGTGTCAACACCTGCTTCCTCTATGCCAGCACCTGTAGCTAGGGACATCAACTATTACAAGTCTCTCATTCAGCAACATGGAGGAGAAAGGCAAGAAACATTGCCTTTGCCGCCACAATATAGCAACAACCGAAACAACCAACAATTAGGCTCAGTTCAAGAATCACAAAATAGCTATAATTCAAGAGATTCAAAACCTAAGATAATGAAGCCTTGCATCTATTATAATAGTTCAAGAGGATGCCGGCATGGCGCCAACTGTGCATATTTGCATGATGCACCTTCCCAGCAGAGGGGGGTGGGTAGCCTGCCAGAGGTCCAAAGTTCAAAGAGAATGAAAATGGATAGGGAGATCACTGGTACATAATAATGCAGCTGGCTCTTCCATGTACATTAATTTTTTATCTCAAGGGAAGAATTGCTTGTTTGCAGCTCTGCCATTTTTGCCCCCTTATCTTCCCTCCATTCCCTCCCTACAATGAATCTAAACTTCCTTAAATATTTTACTTTATGGTTTTTTTTTTCATTTACAACAAGGAAGTGATAACTTTCTTCTCTTTTTTCCTTTTTGCTTCTTTTATTATAATGCATGCATGATGCCCAATACCTCTAATGAAGTTCTTTTGCCTAGTTATGTGTTCTAGTGTTATTCTAATACCTATAAAGAAGTGTGTATAAAGTTAACTAACAAGGGTTCTGGTGGAGTGATTGATATTCCTTCGTCACTTTTGTTGGTATTCCTCAATGTGGGAATTTTTTACGCGAATGTGGATTTAGTTAGGCTCTAATGCAGATACTGAATATTGGATGAGAAACTAAATAAAATCGAAAAACTTGATATGCCTTGCCTGAGGTGAGAGTTTTTTAGAAACCACCTAAGGAATCTCTCTTTCCACATGAGGTTTGAGGGTTAAGGTCTTCTGGCTCTTCTCCATGTTTTAGTTGTCAAGTATGATTTGGTATTAGTTTCAAAGAATTAAGTGGATAGCTATGACTACTAAAATGGAGATCGTGTACAACAACAATCCTATATTTGATGTCGATTCATGCACACTTTCATTCCTTGTAGAGGATGGCTAACTGCTTTCTGGCTAGGAGTTGTATGAGCGGTAACATCCACATACGGCTCCTTAAGAAGAGTAGTTAACAGAAATGACCTCATTTTGAAAAAACAGTTATAATAAAAATAGTAAAATAATTTATAATAATGTGCACATCAAGTTTTTATTTTCTTCGTCAATATTAGCTAATTGACACTCCTTTGTCACAAAATTACATTATTTAACTTGGTCAAACATTTGGTTTTATATATATAATATGTTGACTAATATCCTTTATATATATTATAAATTGGAACTTTTTTACACCATTGTTTGCGTGACTAGCGCTAAAAAAAAAATTATTCTATTGTCCAAACTGACTAGTTACTTGATACTCCCTCTGTCCATCTTTACTTGACCCCTATACTATTTTAGAATGTCCAATAATACTTGTTCAGTTTATGAAATCAAGAGATAATTTTACACTTTTCCTAATTTACTCTTGTCATTAATTATAGTTATTTCCCTATTACATTTTTTAATACATTGTATTAATTATATTCAAAGGGTGATTTGATAAAATTACCCCTATCATTTACTACTTCTTAATCCCTGTGCCAAGTCAATAGGGGTCAAGTAAAGTTGGACGGAGGGAGTATTAATAATTATTTTGCATGGAAATTCCAAAAAAAAATAAATAGTAATTAAATTATCATGAAACTAATCATGTGCTGGAAATTTGCATGAAAGTTGGATTTATATTTAATTAAGAGAATACACCTACTATAATTCATCATAAATTAATATGTATTTGTGTTGAAAATATATAATTTGAGAATATTTTGAACTATCGATGATTCAGCTACGGAGTACACATGAGCGGATATACTCTGATGATATTGAATTCATCTAAATTCTGTATTTTTTAAATAAATCATAAATTTATAAGTAAAAATTCAATAAAATTATAACATGCAAAAAAAATATAAAAGCATAATTTTAAAATTATAATAGATAAATACTAAAAATCTCAATAATTAAACTTGTAATTTGTAAATTTTAAATTTTGAATTCGCTTTTATCTTTTCTCAAACCCAAGTACTAAATTTATTAGTACAGATAGATTTGGCCTATTAACTGGCGCCGTTTATTCTTGTATTAAGCAAATAATGAATTAATTAAGATGCAATTAAGATAATAAGACTTCTTAATTATTACACTAAACTGAGCTGCATGTGCATTACAAACATCATACTTTTGCCTAGATTCAAAGTACTTTCTAAGTTAATAATAATATATATATAATACTACATTTTATTTAATTAAGTGCCTAGTACTTAACAAATTAAAATGCCTTACCATTTGTTTAAAATAAAATTAATTAATTAAATTGTTTAATGTTTAATAATGAACATATATATGAAGGTTACTACCAAGGATGTGATACAATGGATGAAGTTGTTGCTCCCTTAACCAAAGGTCTCTAAGTTATACTCATTGTTAGATGATTCGATAAGTAAGCATTCTTAAAGCGTGAGATCTAATAGATTATCTTCGCGAAACATAACCTAAACAATAATTGTTTAGGATTTGCGGAATATTTGATGTTTGTGATCTTTATGAATTTGTGAAATATTTGCGATGCCTTTTTAAGGAAATATGATATCTTTTATATAGTCATAAGATAGAGTTTAGGATAGAGTAAACTCCAAAAATCTTAATTAGAATCGAACATGTATCGTAGAGTTCCACAAAATTTTAATGTTTACAAATGCGTTCCTCCACTCTACCCCCACCCCAAGGCTTGTTGGAGCGTACGTAGACTCGATGAAACTCAAAGACGAGGCTTGAATTTCTCATTCTTTCACCTTGTGATTTCGTGGCTTTAGATTTGCATATTTGATTTGTGAGAGAAGAGATGAAGGACAAATTTGATTTCACTAGACGTGCTACTTTTTTTTTTGCAACAAATTTTAGAGTGATAGAAGATGAATTCAAATCACAAATAAAATATGAAGAAATATAATTTTACTGATAAACAACGTGACTACATATCTGTTCCTTTCTTGATTCTTCTCTCCTTAGATTTCTCATGATTTGAGGATCGTTAATAACACATTTCTACATTCTATCAAAATTAGATCCTCCAAAATAATCTTTTTTCTACAAATTAAATAAAATCTTCACATATCCAACAATTAATGATTGAAATAAGTGATGTTCAATGAACATATATCAAGTTTTAGGTCACTCCAATTAACCATAAATCATTGATTAGGTATATGATTACTAGAATAGTGCACACATGCTTGATTTTCATAATTAATGTAAATAATGTTATTACTTTGTATATAAATATAAATATAAATATATACCAAGATTTATAAATTGATTTTATTCTTATCTTATGATATATATTGGCAAGATAACTACTTTGGAGCTATAGACATGTGGATTTGCATAAGCCAAAATTGTATATTTTAGTGGAAATTCAAAGCATATATAAGAGGAAGAAATATTTTTCTTTTAATTTTCTCTCAAAATATTTTTGTGAAATAAAATATGATTCTAAAATATGTGAGATTTATAATTTCAAAATTAAGATAAGTTATCTGCTAGTGTAAAAATTTCCCTATACTGACGATATATATATAACTTCAATAGTTAAATGTGAATGTTGGAGGTGAAAAGAGACTTAATTGAGGAAATAATTTTAGATTTGGTGGTTTATTTGCAAAAAGTTAAATAAATTGATGTACGATTAAATTTGAATTCGCTTTGAAAAATCTCATGTAGTTGAAAGACCAAACACTTCCAAGAAAGATGATTTCATATTTTTAAGTTTAAATCTTAAATATCTGATTAAAAATAAAAGAATACTTACCATTCTACTTTAGCGTTAATATATGTTTCTACATATGACATTTTATTAATTCATTGGTAGTTAGCTGAGGAATAGGCATCTTGGCACATGGGTGATGGTTTGATGAAATTACTTATTACGTTTGGTCGGAAATAAGTTATTATTTTAAGATGGTTATTCAACTTTAATATGAGATAAAAATGTGTAATATTATAACTTTGAGATAATTATTTTAGAATAAGTTATATCTCGTAGTTTCTTTGTTCCATTTTAGTTATTCCGATAAGGTTTGGTACAATCCTTAAGAAAAGAGTAATTAGAAGTGTTGTTTGACTCCTTATCAATAATTAAATTTTTATCTATATATACTCTTAATTATTTAAATTGACAACTATTTTGAAATAATTACTTTTCGTATACTCGACGACTAAAATGGATGAAGAGAGTAACTTTATTCTGAGTAATTTTTGTTTAAATTCGCTAACTCTAGGTCAAATTCTGAGTTTGTAGTAAGAGAGTTATTGAATATATACAAATTATTAATTTAAATCAAAGCAACTTAAAAGAATTGGAATTCTAAACACATAAACTTCAAATTCTAACCCCGACTCACATATAATGACATGCACTCAAACTCTTATATATATATATACACACAAATTCTACGTTTGTTGTAAGAAATTTATTAAATATATACAATTATTAATTTAAATCGCAATAACTTTTTTTAAAAAAAAATCAGAACATATAAACTTTAAATTCTGACTCCAGCTACGTATAATGACAACCACTCTTATATATATGTGCCCCTTTCCTACCCTTAAAACCCCTGCTTTCTCCATTACACCAAAAAAAACAAAAATGTCAGCCTGCAGCAAAATCCGCCACATTGTTAAGCTCCGCCAAATGCTACAGCGCTGGCGGAAGAAGGCCGCTGCAGCCTCATCCCGTCGTCGCGTCCCGATCGACGTGCCTTCGGGTCACGTAGCTGTCACAGTGGGCGCCAATTGCAAGCGATTTGTCGTCCGCGCCACTTATTTGAACCACCCAATGTTCAAAAAATTGCTATCACAAACAGAGGAAGAGTACGGATTTACTAATTCTGGCCCATTAGCCATTCCTTGCGACGAATTTTTATTCGAAGAGTTGCTTCGTTACTTGGCTCGATTCGACTCCAGTAACAACAACAATAATAATAATACGATATCATTGGTGAAATATTTTGAAGATTTTCAGAGATATTGTCATATGGATATTCGAAATGATCGTGATTTTTGGGGCGATTCTAGACCACTTTTGCATAATAAATCGGTATGGTAATTTATCAGAGACAGAATCAAGATTTTAAGTCGATGATTAGAGATGGCAAGAAAGTGGACGAGTTGATTAGCCCACACATAGTGTCGTCCTAGATTTTGAACAAGAGTGAGGGAAACAAGTACACAACATATATAAATATAGAAATTGCAAATTTATTTTGTACGTACTAATTATTTTCTTTCTAAAGATTGATTTTTGATGATGTATTATATGGAAAATTTGTAGAGAAATTAATTATAACTATACATGGACTTTGGATGAAATATGATATGATAAGTTTTTTTTTTATAAAAATAAAATAAAATTGTATGGTGGATGAGTAATTGAGTGGTAACGTGCTCAATGTTGTGGAAGTCATAATTGGCAACCGCTGATGCGTAGTGGTGGAGTCAGAATTTTCTTTGTGAGAATTTAAAAATTTTAGAAGCAGACACACGAATTAATCAAAGGGGGTTCGACATCTATTATATATAGATAAAAAATTATTTTTACCAAATATAAATAGTGTAATTTTTCGTCGAAAGAAGTTTCGAAGAACCCCCTAATTACTATATGGCTCCGCCACTATCCACACGAAATCTATGGGCTCTTATTATATGTCTTCTTTTGAGACTAGAGAATTATCAATATTTTTGAGTTACTTATACTATCCATAAATATTAATTAGTATCGATTATTATATTATATGATATAACGATGAAAAAAATAAACCCAATGTAGTTCCACATATACTAACATCAGAGAAAGGTAGAATTTATACAAACATGCATTATTCCTGCCTTTGTAGGATATAAATATGTGTAGTATACATGCAAAATATTACGAACAAGATATCGTTTTTAGACAATAAAGCTTATTCATATTTGTGGCCTTCGTTTGCCATTTCTTGCATATGTAGTGCTCCTATAATAATTCTAAGAGAATGCTCATTCTTTAATAAGCTTGACAACAAATAGACAATATATTTTCAATCAAATTTCTTCGTCAATCTTACTAAATATATCAAACAATTGAAATTATACAAAATAACACTACACAAAAATTACGAGATTTTATTTATAAAATAAAATACCTTATCATATATCTATATGCTAAGTTGCTCGGACTCTTCAAAAATATTGCCACACTCGTGTCGGATCCTTCAAAAATACACTATTTTTGGAGAATCAAACACATACCCGTCGACATTTCTGAAGAGTCCGAGCTTGTCAATCATCATACATGAAATTAATTCAAACTTGTTAGCTAATGGAGTTGGGAAAAAGAAGAATAATGAAGCTGGCACACAGCTCACATTTTTGGAACTTTTGACTTTAATTAAATTAATCCTCAGACTTAATAGTGCTTACTGTACTAATTTAAGGATATAATGTATCACTAGCTGGCATTATTGGTATTTGGGGTCATTGATCCCTTGAAAAATTTGATGTTTATGGAGACTTTTTAAAAAGAATTCAAATTTGGTGTGTTAAGAATAATATGCTTAGGGCAAATTATAAACTGGTTCGAGAATAATATGTGTAAATAATTTTATCTCTATTTAAGAAAAGGTAAGTATGTTATTATTGATAAGCTCTCGACTCAAGCACAACATATCAAAATAATAAGAAAAATTGGTCTTGTCAATATAATTAATTTATGTTGCTTTTTTATATATAAAAAGTACTATAAGACATAATAATTAAAATTTTATATGTTAAGAAAACATTGGTAAGCATCAAAGGGAATGACTTAGAACAAAGTGAGTTGAGAATCATGAGCCCTTGAGTTCAAATTTATACTCTTAGACACAAATCGATTTCGTCTTAGCATACTCAATTATCTAATATCTAGCAAAAGTGACAAATATTCGTAAAATTAGTTGAGATATGCAAAAGTTGATTCAGATATTACAATTATAAAAAAAGATAGTGGTAAAAGTAAAACTTTTTTATCCTTTGATAAATAATAGTGTCACGTAAAAAAAGAAGAACACAAGTATTTTTTATGTAATGTATTTGACTTAGCTCTAAAATTGATTGTATAGATTTGATCAACACAAATTGTCAAAGAAATCAGGATTGAAGGAGTTCTACAAATGTTATGTTCTTAGTATTATTAGACATGAAATATGTCGGGGGAAATTACATATATATATAAAAAAGTAAAAAA
>JBCEWC010003153.1:0-31359 GCA_038996855.1 Solanum aculeatissimum
TTAAAAACTAATAAAGTGAAGGGTATTTTTGTAAACAAGCAACATATTCTTAAAATTTATCCAACAAACCAAATACTAAATAAGAAATAATCTCAACATAACTTATCTCATCATTACTAATCCCAACATAACTTATATTCAAACCAAACGACCCCTAAGTGACTATAAAATCATTTCTCTTGTGAAATTGTTTGTTTTGATAAATCACCAGAGCAAGTATTTCTCTTTTGAAATTTGTATTAATCTTATTGTTCTTTTGTCTTTAAAGAGTTTGACTTCTACACATTCACACTGTAAAACAATTGTTATACTATCGGGTTAGCAAAATGATATTAATATTTTTGATAATTAAAGTAATTGTTCATATAAAATGAAATTAGTAATCTAAGAAGTAGGACAGACTACTTATTACAACAAGTTAAAATAAATTAATATTTATAATATCAGTATATAGAAGTTAAGAATCATTTGGAAACTTATTTTTCGTGCTAACCAGATTAGATGAACAATATAACAACGCGAACAATTTTCTACCTTTTCAATATATTTGTTGGTAATGAGAAATCTTACAGGGCTATGCTAAGAAAGAAATTATCTAGCAGATGCCTCTTTTCTTTTGTGTTGTAATTCTTGTAAACTAAAGAGAATTGAAACGTAAATTTGACAGTACGAAAATGTTGTTAATGCATTATAGGTACTAGTGTTTGGTTTCTTAGCTTTGGAATTTATTAGAAGCTAGATAAAAGAAGCAAATGAAATCAATTTGTGGTCCTTTCTGTTAAGTTCAATGTATAATGGTGAATGGATAATGGTACATTCTATAAATATTAGTGTATTGAAAAATCTGAAAGTTGTAACTATGAATGAATTCATTTCATTCATGAACATTCATGCAACCTTTCGTATTTCGGTGCAACCTTTCGTCTACTATACATGAATCATTGTATTAACCTATTGACTATAAAGATCTGAATCTTTCTAAGATGTTAGGAGAACTTGAGAAAAAAACAAAGGAACTTTTGGTAGAAAGGTTTAAAACAAGTTTCAAAAGGAAAATGTTCTGCTTCTAATAATTCAAGTGTGATTACAAGTCATTGAGTGGTTCATTGAACAACAAATTTAAGGTACCGCTATTTGTCTATCGTGGGTCATTTTATCCTGGGAGGATATATTTCATAACCTCGGGTACTTGAGGGGAATAATTTTCTTAAGGAAATTCTGTGAATTTAGAGGACTTGACTTCTCTCTCCTTTCATCTAGTAGAATATTCTTGAAATTAGGCGGCAGTTGAAAGAGCTGCTCGAAAGCTTGACGAAGAAGCGAAAAAAGCCTATCTATTCGATTTTCTTAGTTTTTAACTTCATATTGAATATTACATTAATTATATTAAATTTGTATGAAGTTATTTCATTGGAAAAATTAGAGTTTGTACTACACAACTATCATTATTATTTGAAAACAACAATCTTAAGGAAATTACAATCTTATTGTGTAGTTATAATTGGTTTCTGGAGATTAAAACCTTTGTGGATTTATACTTTGTTTGAACTCGATATTGACTCAGAGAACTTGAAAAGTTCGTCAGAATTGAACATCGAAGTTCATTCGGTTAACGATTGAGAGTTATAAACTTCATTGTTAAACTAGAAACAAAGTGAAAATAAAGATCAAGTCTTTATTTGAAGTGACAAAGTGTACTTGTCTTTTTCTTTGAGCAAGATGACACTGGCAAGGTGGTGACTCTCAATAATGTGCTTCATGTTCTTGAATTAAGAAAGAACTTGGTTTCTACTTCACTTCTTACTAAAAATGAATTCAAATGTGTATTTATTTTTGATAAATTTGTAATTAGTAAAAATGAAGTGTATGTAGGAAAGGCTACCTTTGTGAGGGTCTGTTTAATCTAAATGTAATGGTTACTGCTGATAATAAAAGTTCTGGTTCTACTTGTTTGAGTCAAGTAATTTATGACATGAACGTTTGACACATGTCAATTATAAGACCTTGCAAAAACTGATTAGTTTAGAAGTGTTGTCTAATTTAGAGTGCAATAAAAAAAAGTCAAATATGTGTGGAAGCTAAGTTTGCTAAGTACCCTTATAAGTCTGTTGAAAGGAATTTCAATCCTTTAGACTTGATTCACACGAACATTTGTGATATGAAGTCAACACCAACACATGGTGAGAAAAAATATTTCATAACTTTTATTGATTATTGCACTAGATATTGCTATATTTATTTACTATCAAGTAAGAATGAAGCAATTGAAGCACTTAGGCAATACAAAACTGAAGTTGAAAATCAATTGGAAGAAAAGATAAAAATGATAAGAAGTGATAGAGGTGGAGAATATGAATCTCTATTTGTATAAATATGTTTGGAAAATAGAATTATCCATCAAATGACTACCCCTTATTCACCCCAATCTAATGGGATTGCAGAAAGAAAAAATCGAACTCTGAATGAAATGATGAATGTCTTACTTATAAGTTTATGTTTACCACAAAACTTGTGGGGGGTGAGGGGGGGGGGGGGGAGTTCTCCTTACAGCAATTGAATACTCAATAGAGTTCCCCATAGAATGACGCAATCAATTTCATATGGAAAAATAAAAAAGAAAGAAAACCAACTTGAAATATTTCAAAGTGTAGGGGTGTCTAGCAAAGGTCCAAGTTCCTATGCCGAAAAGGTTGAAAATAAGATCAAAGAATATGGATTGTGTGTTTATTGGATATGCTAGAAACAATAAAGCATGTCGATTTTTGGTTCATAAATTTGAACATCCAGATATTCATGAAAATATGATAATCGAATCAGATAACACTTAATTCTTTGAACACATTTATCCGTATAAAGCTAGATCTGAAGAGTTTAGTGGAGGTTCTAAATGACCTCAAGTTGAACCAAAGAGAAATATACAAAATGAAGAAATTCAAGTCGTAGTAAGCGTCAAAAGACTGCTACTTTCTTCGGATCAATTTTTTTTACATTTCTCATTGATAATAAGCCTCAGGCCTTCCAAGAAGCAATGTCCTCTGTTGATTCACCCTTTTGGAAAGAAGCTATGAAGAGTGAGATTGAATCAATCTTGAATAACCATACTTGGGAGTTGGTTCATCTTCCTCCGGAAAATAAGCCTTTAGGTTCAGAATGAATATTTAAAAGGAAAATGAAGACAAAGTACAAAGTAAGACTTGTAGTCAAAGGCTTCAAACAAAAAGAAGGTCTTGATTACTTTGATACATACTCACCAGTGACAAGGATTATATCTATTCGGATGTTGGTAGCACTAGCAGCAGTATATGATCTTGAAATCCATCAAATGGATGTAAAAACTACTTTCTTAAATGGAGAGCTAGAGGAAGAAATTTACACGAAACAACCTGAGGATTTTGTAGTTCCTGGCAAAGAAATAAAAGTGTGCTAACTTGTAAAGTCACTCTATGGACTGAAACAAGCACCAAAACAGTGACATGCAAAGTTTGACCAAACCATGTTGGCAAACAGATTTAAGATTAATGAGTGTGATAAATATGTTTACATCAAATACACTCCAAATCATAAGGTCATTGTTTGTTTGTATGTTCATGATATGTTGATCATCAGTAGAGACTTAGCTGACATAAATGCTACTAAGAAAATGTTTTCTAGTAAATTTGAAATGAAAGACCTTGGAGTGATTGATGTAATCTTATGAATCAAAATTCTTCAAACTCTACAAGATTTGGCTTTGTCACAGTCTCATATATTGAAAAGGTACTTGACAAGTTTAGGTATTTGGATTTTAAGATTGTCAAGACTCCAATGGATATGAGTTTTGCACTTAGAAAGAATAGTGGTGAAAATGACTTACAGTTGGACTATGCGAGAGTATTGGGAAGCTTGATGTATATCATGAATTGTACACGATCAGATATAGCATGTGCTATTAGTAGGCTGAGTTGATACATGAGAAATCTCAATCAAACTCACTGGATGGTAATGAAGAGAGTTTTAGGGTACTTAAACTATACTCAGAACTATGCTTTGCATTATGACAAATATCTAGTAGTAATTGAAGGATATAGTGATGCAAATTGAATAACTGGACCAGATGAAGTAAAATCCACAAGTGGATATATATTTACTCTAGCTGGTGGAGAAGTTTCTTGAAAATCATCCAAAAAACATGTATTGCTCGCTCCACTATGGGATCTGAATTCATCGCTTTAGATAAAGCTGGTGAAGAAACTGAATGGCTTTAGAACTTCTTAGAAGATATCCCTTTTTGGCCTAAATCATTAACACCTGTATGCATACATTGTGATAGTCAGGTTGCAATAGGTAGGACATAGAGCATGATGTATAATGGTAAATCACGTCACATAAGACGGAGACATCATACCATTAGAGAACTACTCTCTAGTAGAATTATCACAATTGACGTCAAAAGATAATGTGTTAGATCCACTTACAAAAGGCCTAACTAGAGAGGGAGTTGAAAGGTCATCTAAGATGATGGGTTTAAGGCCTAGGACAAGTCAAGCATGATGGTAACTCTACCTAGTAGACTGGAGATCCTAAGAGCTAGGTTAAAGGAGATCAAACAAAGTTATGTTTGACGGTCCAACATTGTCAATAATCTAACCCGTTCTCATGATGAAGACAATGTTCAGTGATCAGGATAAAGTTTATATTGAAACTTCATAATGATTTCTAAGTTTGGTAAGGTATGACCAAATAGTTTCTCTATGGGAGTAAACATTTAGAAATCACCTATGTGGGAGTGAAATGGAAGCCACTTCAAGGAGAATATTAGTAAAAGTCGATTCTCTAAGATCTCATGAAATCGAGAATTGTTCATGGTTGAAACGAATAAAATCGTGAAAACCATAGATGGTAAAAGGTTGGTTGTGTGACTTATATTGCCTAGGTGTACATTCAAGTTCGACGGTTCAAAGATATCGCATCTACCGATTGATCCATTGCATCCAATATAAATTCACTACGAAAAGTTCAAAGGGAAACTCACTTATCCCAATGCAACTAGTCTTTGTTTGTAATCACACACTAGTTCGTGTATAACTATCTTTCGTGTTATATATTCATGTGGGGGAATTGTTAAGTTCAATGTATAATGAGTGAATGAATAATGGTACATTGTATAAAGATTGGTGTATTGAAAAATGTGAAAGTTGCAACTATGAATGAATTCATTTCATTCATGAATATTCATGCATCCTTTCGTATTTCGGTGCACCTTTCGTCTACTATACATGAATCATTATATCATCCTATTGACTATAAATATCTGAATCTTTCTCAGATGTTAGGAGAACTTGAGAGAAAAACAAAGGAACTTTTGATAGAAAGGTTTAAATTAAAATAAGTTTTAAAAGGAAAAAGTTATGTTTCTAAAAATTCAAGTGTGATTACAAGTCATTGAGAGGCTCGCTGGACAACAAATTTGAGGTACTGCTATTTGTCTGTCGTTAATCATTTTATCCTTGGAGGATATATTCCATAACCTCGGGTACTTGAGGGGAATAATTTCCTTAAGAAAACTCTGTGAATTCAGAGGACTTGACTCCTCTCTCCTTTCATCTAGTAAAATGTTCTTGAAATTGATTTAACTTCATGTTGAATATTACATTAATTATATGAAATTTGCATGAAGTTATTTCATTGGAAAAATTAGAATTTGTTCTACATAACTATTATTATTATTTGAAAACAACACTTTCTTCGTGCAATATCAACCTTGGAGCTCTAAACCATAGGTATTGTGACATGAATATGACACTTATGGTGGTGGTAGAGAAGTATTTATGTTTGGCCATATGGCATGAATATCCCTATCCATTTATTAAGCGATAGTTCTCCCTCCATTTTAATTTATACGACACAATTAAAATTTCAAAAGTCAGTTTAATATTTTTTTTAATTAAAACTATTTATATGTTTTTAAATATTTTAAGTTATTAATTATTGTCATTTATAATATCTTTTATGTAATTTTTCAAAAAAACATAATTAAAGCTTCTATGTTTGAATTTACTATTAAAATTAAATTAAATCTCAAAATTTTCAACGTGACACATAAATTTGGACAAAATAATACTATTTTGGGGAGAATTTATGTTGTTTCGTTTCCAAAAGCAATTAAAAAAAAGGAAAAAGGGTAAAAAAATGTCCTTGTACTATTAGAAAGAAGAAAAAATGTCCTCCGTTTATACTTTGGGTCATTTATGCCCTTGTATTATCAGAAAGGATAAAAAATGTCCTGATACTAACGGAAAAAGGTAAAAAATGCCCTTGATTTATACTTTGAGTAATACAATATGTTTAAAAAGAAAAAATATATATATATATATATATACACATTAATTTAAAGAAGGGTATTTCTGACCCATTTGGTAACAATAAGACATTTTGGACCAAAGTATCATTGATAGGGACATTTTTGGACCAAAGTATAAATCAAGGGCATTTTTTACCCTTCTCAATTAGTATCAGGGCATTTTTTACTCTTTCTGTAGTACAAAGACATAAATGACCCAAAATATAAATAGAAGACATTTTTGCTCCTTTCTGATAGTATAAGGGCATTTTTGACCCTTTCCTCTAAAAAAAAAATTGAATTTTTGATGTGATGGAGGAAAAGAAAAAAGTCCACATCTTTTATTATGGAAGAGAGAAATGGAGGAAAAGATACGACATCAACATCATCTATACTGGAATAATTGTTGTGTATATTTACATTGAGGCATAAGTCATAGGCTCCCTTGAACTTTTGTCAACAAAATTTGTTTTGATATTTGAATATGGATTTCTTTCCTTAATCATTTATATTATTCAAAATTTGTATTTGTCAAGGCAATTTCTTGATAATCATTCATAAATATAAAAAATAATGTGCAACACTTACTGATCATAAAGTGACAAAATAACTAGTCCCTCTGTCCTAACTGGATTAAATGTGCATTAATATAATCTAGGCTGCATGTGGCATGATTTGTTTTTTGTTTTTCATAATATAAGGTAGCTTTGGTTTCAAAAAATATATATAACCCGTTGACCAATGACGGTTTATTCTAGTCTTTATATTTCCTTTTCTGTCCCGGCTATTACAATCTTTTGATTGCTCTTGATTTTGGATAATGTGATCACAAGGTACACTTCCTATGAAAGAAGAACCAATTCCATTTTTGATGTGTAAAATATAGGTGGCACCAAAGCATGGAGTTGGCAATGGGAAAGTGTAAGCATGGCAACGCAGCCAACAGCAAAGTGTAAGCCAATTCAAACAACTTTGCATTATGGACTGTGGGATCGTTTAATTGGTGGGATGAGATAGACAAAAATATTATGAATTAGAATGTTCTAATCGGATCAAAATTGCTACTAAATTAATTAGAGATGCATTAATTAATACTATAATAAAAATAACTCCCCTCAAATTTATGTGTTGTAATTGCAATTTGGAGAGTCAATCATATTGTAGAGGTAAAAATAGATGTGAGATGCGGCCTGAACGAATTATAGCACGTGGATAGTGATAAGAACCACAATCACACAAAATAAGAGAGGACAAGATAGATGATTAAAGTATAAAAAACACCTAAAAACTAGTCAAACAATGACATTGTACTGAAAAATTTATGATATTCATTCCGTGGAAATCACAAGACTTGAAATGTAAGGAAGAACTAAACGGCGACACTAACCGTTTTAAAACCATCCCACAAGCAAAGTCAGGTGTTACTCTCTATACTTTAATGTTATTAATAATAATTATGCTATTTATAGAGCATACTACTTTTTAACACTTGTTTATTAAAGCCTTAAAAGAATGAATGAGAAAGATCAAGGAAATTGGGGTCCTCCACACACAGAGTTGTGGCATTCATAATTGTCATGTGCCTATCTAAATCACCAGGTGCATGTGTATCAGGTCATCTGCTGGACAAACTATAGCCCAGTGTTGCTACTCCCAAATGTGTGTGTCTGAAATTGATTTAATTCTATGCAGCGCATTTATTAATCATATCTACTTCCCCCCTACGATAGTATTTGATTGGTCACTTAATATAATATAAAATTGAAAACTTTTCAGCTTATAGTTTTGAACAATATGTCATGGTATTTATGGTTATAAAACTATGAGTAGAAAGTTCTAAGTGAAATTATTTTCAAATATAAAAATTATGTTACTACTAATTTTGAGAAAAAAGAAAAAAAGTCCCATGTTATGATGCACATGAATAAATATGGTCTCGGTCGCAAAGTTTAGTATTTTATGCGTACATTCTTTATAATTTATATTATTTTCTTTCCTCAAGATCCAATTTGACGTGTTTTGATTAATCTAAAGACAAACTTAAATTTAATTTTTTTTCATTGAGATTTCTCTAAATCATTAGTAGTCTTAATTACATTTCGAAACCTTTACTTCCTAGACGCTAACGTAACCAAAAAAACAAGTGCAAACACTTTCTTTCGATCATAATCAAATCAATTTAATCGATTTTTAAATTTGTAAATCAAATAAAAAAAATAACCGTCGGATTAGTTATTATAGGTTTGATTTGTTTTTTTTTGGTTATTTTTCGGTTTGAAAGTAATAAGTTTGTTGAGCGCATACACATCTCGATAGACATAAATACCTAGTACATGAATAATCCACGGAAAGCTACTGTGGAATCAATTAAGCAATAGTACTAAAGTTATTATTAAACAAACAAAGTGATTTAATTAAGCAATACTAAAGTCATTATAAACCAAAGATCAATTCTTCATAAAAAAAAAATCCAAGCTCAACAATCAAATAACTACCTAGGGGAAGGGTACAAGAAAATTATATACCAAAACACTAACAAGAGAATTTTCAAATATAAATGGTAAAGTTAAAGATTTAAGCTAATTAAAATATAACAAAATATTTATAGATTATTTATGAATACTACATAAATAATTATAAAACTTATATATATAATTATTCAGTTCGATTTGGTTATTTTTGCGGGTTTTTTTAGTAAAACCAAAATCAAACCAAACAGTATCTGTTTTCAAAATTGAAATACCAAACCTAACCAAATCAAATCAAATGTCGAATTTTTTAATTGATTTGGTTCAGATTGCGGTTCGATTTGATTTTTATATATATATATATATATATATATACACCCTTTATTTTTGTGAAATAAAAAGTTTTAGTAGAATAATTAAATTTAAACTGTATAATCCTTATTATTACTTATTTCGATTAATGGCTATATGTTTCAACATTGTATTTTTTCTTTTTGGACAAAATCTGTTAAAACAAAAAACAAATAAAAAAAGGCTAAATTTATTTATTACATATAGCAAAATAATTTTTTGGCCTAAAGTTGATTTCTATCAATTTTTCTGTACCAATTTGCCACTAAAAAACATCTAAAGAGAAGAAGTGAATTAAAATGTTAAAAAGAAAAATTAAGAATAGCACATGGATAAAAAATCTACGTGGCAGCCGAGTGTGTTTCTTAAGATGAGCTGGCAATAGGATAGGGGCAAAGCTATCATATGAACCAATAAGTTGAGAGAATAATTGGAATTATTAATAATTTAAAGGAATCTCAATAAAACACCGCAAATTCTTTTTGCATTCAAGAAGCAATAATTAATTAGGTTGAATGAATAAGAAGCTGACCTGTCTCCATGGGAAATGTCGAACGGCGGCAAAAGCAAAGGTAACAGCAGGGTTCATATGCGCACCAGAAATATGTCCAACAGCATATATCATGACTGTGACAATGAGTCCACCAGCTACGGACGCTCCAAGTCTCGACACTTTGTGTTCATCGCTCGCACTAAGAGCTGCTGCACCACATGTCACAAACACTAATAGATATGTCGCAATTACCTCTGCTATCACCTGCAAAGTTATTCATTCATCATCAATATATAAATAATCTGTTTTTTATTCTTCTCTATCAGACTTGACATGCATATGTGTAGTTCAATGGATATATAACAATCTAATACATTTTAGTTGACATAGTTTTCTTTTTGAGAGTCAAATGATTTAAACTTTCACCAACATTTCAAAATATATTTTTTGGTCGTATTATTAGGGGAAAAAATACCATTTACAATACTTTTCGTATAATTTTTCGAATATCTAAATTTTCATTTTTAAAATATTGAATTCATGTAATCTAATTTGACTTTAATAATTAGTCAAATTTAATTTCGAAAAGCTCAACATGACAACTAAATAAAATCTGGAGAATCTTAGTAGATGAGTTGGTTGGCTATCTAAACTTCCACCTTATTGGTGAGTATTCGATTCACTAATTCCCTCCCCATTTTTCCTTCTCCTACCCCATTTTTTTTTTTCAAAAAGACAACTAAATAAAATCAGAGGAGTACCTTTTTGAGAAAACCGGGTGGGTAATACATTTGGAAAAGTATCAATAGGTAGTGGAAGGACAAGTCGGATTTTGGATCTTCGTCGAACACCAATTCATTTTCTTTTGTGCTTTTGCTAGAGTTTCCTCGCTCACTCTCCATTGATGAACTTGAGAGACAAACGAAAGCTGGTTAATAAATGGTGATTTGTAAGAGGGGGAAAACAGACAAATTTGTGCTTTGAGCTTTAGCTCTAAGTAATTTCTTTATTCCCCCACACTTAAATAAAGAGAATATGCACCTTAGTGCTTTTAGGTGGAAATTAAAGTGTCTATCCTCAATTCGGACCCAGACACGTTACTCAACTGTGTGTGTCTATGCGCGCGTGTTTTTTTTTTTCCACATATTTAATTGTTGGTATACATATACATTCTCCCTATACCCAAAGCCAAAGGCGCATACTATCATATACAATCATTCAAAAAGACCAATCATTGGTAATCTTATCTCAACACCTAGAGGCGGTGCAATGATCTTTATGGTTCTGAATTATGATCAGTTTTGCTTCTTTAGTTATGAATAAATTGTTTATATGTATTAAATAAATTCACAATTTCTTAAATAGAAATAAAAGATTTGAGCGAGTATATCTCCTGTGTAGTTATTTGTATTGTACCTTTCTTATATATATGTTGTATTATCTATGGAGCTCAGTCGGCCTATGCCTACTAAATGCCATTTGTTTGATACTTCTACTACACTTCTACACCATGCAAATCATTGTATAAGTTCTTGCTGTTGATTTAGATTTCGTGCAGAGCGACTTTTGGACTCTGAAGGCTAGGGTGAGCTCCTGGCGTACGGAGTTATCGATTTTTATCTGTTTTGGTTAGGCTAGTCTTTATATTATATTCGAAGATAGTTTGTACCTATATTGTATTTGTAAAAGCTTGGTACTCCTATTTTGATTAGAAGCTCGATTACTAACTGATCCCAACTTCTTGCCTTTTATTGTATCTTTTTCTTGATAGTTAGTTGCTTCTGATGTTGGATTATGGGTTAGACTTACCTGCTGGTAGATTCTAGTAGGTGTCATGACTTGAAAAATTGGATCATGACAAGTTGGTATCAGATCTCTAGATAGATCAACATCATTGGTATGAGAAAAAAATGCCTACCAGAGTGTTGCAGATAGATGTAGAGATGTTTGCATCTTATCTTTAGAAGGCTATAGGGAATTCTTAGGATTCTTGTATTTTTATCGGGTGTTTTTGCTTCAAATAACCTCTTAAACTGCTTCTTTAAAATCCACTCTCTCTTAGATGGATAAGGTTTTTTGTGGATATGGTTGAAGTATCAGCACATGCTACTAAGGTTTTAACATTTGGTCTGACTGGTAGGCATTAGGTAGACATGAGTAATGAGGTCAAGGTTTATAACCAGTGAATAGAGTTTTTGGGGCAGCCCAGGCTCCAACAGAGTTGTTGGTTGCCATGGCTCCGTGAGGTTTGGTGTTAGGAGGCTTGAGTCTCTTTGGGGGTACACTATAGATGGGTACGATTCTTGGTGCAGCGGGTGCTTCTCAAGACAGAGTTAGGCCGATTGTTCCCTAATAGGGTTCATAGTCAGTATTTGAATATGTTTTGAGATTTCTTGAGTGGACCGAATATACCCCTATATTATTCCTTATGGATTGAGATTTGAGTCTAGAGTTCATTAGGGGGTTGTCCTTGCCACTTCAGTTGACATCAGAGCACTTGATAGCAGTAGGGTCTACTCTTTATTAGTTTGTTAGTCATATGACAAAGGCTTGCCTTTAGACCTCCAGAGATAATGACAAGAAGCCCTACTATTAGTATAATAGTGAAAGTATTCCACTTAGAGGTGAATATTAGTTCAATGAAGGTCTTCATCCTTCTTGACCTGTCAGCCTTATGGAGGAAACACCTTAGGCTCCAAGAGGTCCTGAGGTAGGTTATGGTGCTTTACAGTGGACAGTGTTCAGGTTTGGATCATCAAGATTCGCATTTTGGACATACAAAGTCATGGGGTCCCTTCTACTATACTTGGGTCTTCTCAATAGGTTGTATTTGGTGGGATGTCTTACAAGTGTGGCATGCTGGGCCCCTATGTAAGACATTGACCTATGATCATATATCTCTGATGATAGGTCAAGCAGGTTCAAGCCCCTGTTACCTTGGTACAATCAGCTAGGGATGGTCCTCATGGTACACAGGTTGTCAGAGTTAGATAGGATAGTTCATTGCATTCTTCATGCCAATCTTTAGTCCTTGGAGGTTGCTATGATTTTGGAGAGTTTAACCACTAGTACAGGGAGTTCCTTAGGATGGATTTGAATTTCTAGACATTTTAGACTTTTTCTAGTCCCCAAGCTAGAGATGTAGAACCTTGTCACATCTGTAGAGAGCTGGGTCATCATTCTAGAAAGTGTCCCCAGCATGGGACCAATGTGCGGGTTATTTAGCTAGGTTAGTCTCGTGGGTTTATGTCATATCCAAGTAGAGATGGTAATCAGAGTGTTGGTAGTGGTAGTTCATGCATTCAGGCTAAGGGCTGATAGGATCTATTCCATTCTTCTATAGGCTGGCCAAAGCCCAAGGCTCCAAGTGTTAATTATATTTGTGCAATTTTATTGTTTGGTCCTTCCTAGCTTCTATTGTGTAGTTTTTGAGTTTTATTATCCATACTTGCACATTTGACTTGTTATTTATCTTATAACTATTATGGCAACCTTATTCAAACTTATGTGTATATGTTTTAGTTTTTGAAGTTGATTTTTTTAGTAGTGAATCAACTTGGTCATGTTCTATGATTAAGATTAATGGATTGAGTAACTTTCTATGCCCTTGTCTTAGTGGTCTTGTTGTTTTAGTGGTGTTGATATTGTTGATATCTTTTTTTACTACCCTTGCTATATGTTTTGCTGTGATGCCGACCTTAGTTAGAAAGGTCTGATCTAGATTTTCCTGATTTGGATTTGTTTTGTTGTTCCATCTAGTCATCTTAGAAGGTTGTCCTTCTTGTATGCAGTCCTCCTAGATTAGCAGCTGGGTGTATTATGATTGTTGTAGTTGTGTTTGAAGGATAGTTTTGGCCTTCAATAGTATTTTGGTAGTCCTAGTTAGCCGCTTTCTTACTTTGTCTTAGTCTTATTCTTGGCTGCAAAGTTGTTATTCATGTGCTTGATCTCTTGGGATTAGTTTATTTATGGTGATTTGATATTCCCAAATTACACCATCCTAAAGAAGTATAAAGTGGTTGTTGTCAAATATAGAACCTAACCAAGTTTAAGGTCAAATCCACAAGGAATATGGTTCATACTTAACTTAATGTATGTGAACTCAAACTTTTAGTTAACTTACTTCTAGATAGGGGATTTTAACTAAAGAAACAATTATAAATGACTATCAAAAACTAAGACTGAGATTATTGCAAGTGTTTGAAAAATCAATGAGAAGACGTAACTAGGGTATTGTGTTTCCCATAAATTTATAATGCAATATAACCTTATAATAGTAATCTTTTCTAGTGTGTAGCATGCAGAACTAATAAATTATGTTCATGTAACACCTAGAAATTTTGCAGGCAACATAGGTCCTCAGACCTGTTTCTACAAAAGGTTTTACGAGCCGTAGATTGGTTTATGACTCGTGAACCAGATCGTAAGAAGTATTCCAACATTGAAAATTTTGGCTAAGTATAGAAGGAAGTCCACGAGAGTGAAATACGACCTGTGACCCGTTCCACAACCCGTATAAGAGGTGTCGTATTAAGTTCCAGAAACTAATATTTTGGTTTGACTTTCCACGAAGGAGGACCATGACCCGTGACCTGTTTCACAGGCTATAAAAAGGGGTTTCGTGGTCCATTTCGATAGCTTTTCTTGAAGGGTAATTTTGACTTTTCCCCCTTTTTAATAAACCCACGACGTTTTGGGATCCATTAAGGGTCCTTATCAGTACCCTAAGGGTATTTTCATCTAATTCTACACTTCAATTTTTGGAGATCATCGAAGAGAGGAGAAGCCTAGGTTTCCAAGCACGTGAGTGAATGTTTTCTGAGCGTTGATTGTTCTTTAATGTTTCCAGGTATGTCAGGCTAACTTAAAACATGATATTTTATCCCATGCGCCCTTACTAATGATGATAGCAAGATTTTGAGTGAATTGAGTTTCCATGCATAATTATTTTGTGATAGTTTGATTGTAAATCAATTGTATCTTTATGAAGGTTTTTTTGAGATTTTCCTTATGACTCTCTCTATATATATTTTACATGCTTGATGATTATCATGAACTTGTTTTACTGAATAAATATTTTATACAAGTTATTATACAAACCTTACATGTCTCTTAATAGCAGATTGCATGAATGAACCCAGGGATTGAGTCTAGAGCCTTGATTTGAGGATAATGATAGTGATTGTGATTGGATACAATGATAGGTTGATAGAACTTGATGGTCCCGTGAGTCTGCATAATTGAACCCCAAACGTTGGTCTAAATTGATAGATATTGATGAGTTAAAAGAGTCTATTAAGAGACTCAATGATTTATTGATTGGAGTGGATGAGGTCTTATGAGCGCTGAGTCTTGTGAGGAGAATCGAGCACTGAGTCGAGAGAGAGAAAGTCCAACTTGAACTCTAAAACTATGCCACCAAGCGTAGAAGAGGATTGAAATCATTAAGTTGGATGTTCCCTCTTGATAGGTCCCTAAAAAAATAGAGGACTCGTTTGATTTGATTCGATCCATTGTGGATCAATTCGTTATTTACCCTGACAAGTACGGAATGGTTGTGGCAACATCAATTAGATTATTGTATAATCACCGGCTCATAAGTGATTGTTGTCAGATAAGAGAAACTCCCAGATAGGTTCCATACAGAGAGTACTCTGACTTGATTGGATCAAATTGATTTGGATCATATTGATTGGTCATTGTCTACTCTTTACTCTTGTATTAGATTGACCTTTGACATCTTGATTTAGCATTTCCAAGTTATTGTTATTTTACCTTATCTGTTTCACTTAGTTATTTTACATGCTAGTATATTCCATGTACTAACGCCCATTTGGGCTTGCATCTTTTCATGATGCAGAGACAGGTGCTAGAGATCATCAACAGGAACTCTGTTGAAGATTTGCTCCTTATTTCAGCTAATTGGTGAGTCCTCCTTGAGTTTGAGGGATGTCTATTATTTCATCTAGCTTCAGATTTGGACTTTAGATTTACTTTTCTTTTGATTGGAGGTAGCCATGGACCTGTCATTGGCTCCATTGACTAGTTGATAGAGGCTTCATAGACTAGAGTCGATTTGTTGATTGGATATTGATTTGAGCTAGTTCTATTCATACTATCCCATTTACTTGATTTGATTCTTCGTATATTGAGGTTGTCCACTTTATATTTTCTTTAAGTCTTCCACTGATGTGTTGTTTATTGCTTGAATGGTTGTGATGAGTCAAAGTGGTTTTCTTGACTAACAATAGTCTTAGAGTGCCGACCACGTCTAGGATACCCTCCTGAGCCATAACAAACTTGGTATCAGAACCCAGAGTTCAAGTGTCCTAGGGAGTCTATGAAGCCATGTCTAGTAGAGTCTTGTTTATGGGTGTGTTGTGCACCACACTTTATAAACAGGAGGCTATGGAACATTAGGAAGGGTTACACTTCTTACGTATTCTAACTTGTGCGATAGAGTTGAACTCTATGAAGTTTCTCTTTTAATTTGTGTGTTACACGTTTGCAGAATTATGACTATGCCTCCAAGAAGAGCTGTTAGAGGAAGAGGGCGCCCAACCAGAAAGAATGTGAACCAACCTAAGCCCTAGAATTAGGATGAAACCATAGGCCAAGCTATCCCTGAACAACCACCTCATGTTGATATCTCAAATGATGAGCTTCGCCAGGCCATCCATACTTTCACCCAGGCTATTACAGTAGTGGGTTGCTAGGCAGGGAGCAGCCCGACAGGATGCACAAGACACATCCAGGATTTGAGAGTTCTTAAGAATGAAGCCGTCTGAGTTCACCAACTCTACGCCTAATGAGGATCCTGAGAACTATATTTATGAGCTACAAAAAGTGTTCCAGGTGATGCAAGCGACCGATGTTGATAGGGTTGAGTTGGCTGCCTACCAACTTAAAGGTGTTGCTAGACTATGGTTTGACCAGTGGAAGAAGGGCAGAGGAGAGGGTGTCCTAGTTCTAAATTGGGCCATATTTGAGGATGCTTTTATGGGCAGATTCTTCTCGAGGGAATTGAAAGAGGCTAAGGTGAGAAAGTTCTTGAATCTGAAATAGGGCTTTAAGATAGTGAATGAGTATGGCCTTAAGTTTATGTAGTTGTCTCGCTATGCTTCTAAGATGGTTGCTGATATGAGAACCAAAATGGGTTTGTATGTTGATGGGTTGAATAAATGGCCAAAGAAAGATGGAAGAGGAGCTATGCTTGTGAGCAACATGGACACATGCAGGTTGATGATCTATGTGCAGTAAGCTGAGGAGGAGAGACAACAAGACAGAGGAGATCAAGAATAAAAGGGTTAAAACATCCAGTTATGAGGTTGGGATGAGAGGAAATGGGAATAGTAACAAGTTTCAGTCAGGGCCAGTGCCTTCATCTGCCAGTGCACCAGCCCCCAGAAGTTGGAGTGAGCAGAAGTCTCAGAACTTCAGAGCCCAGGGATCTCAGTCGCAGGCTAGTGTGACTCTAGGTTCACAAGGTAAGCCTCCATGTGGAAAGTGTGCCAAACTACACTAGGGGAGATGCCATGGGCACTCACTAAGATTAGAAAATTACACCAGATATTGTGATGGGTATACTTCGAGTCTTAACCTTTGATTGTTATGTATTACTTGATCTAGGTGCCTAATTGTCTTTTGTAACTCATTATGTGGCCAGTAGATTTGAGATCCTCCCTGAATGTCTTCTTGAGTCCTTTGATGTTTCTACTCCTACTAGTGAATCTATCATAGCAAAAATGGTTTATAGAGATTGTGTAGTATCCATCTATCATAGGGATACTCTTGTTGATTTGATTGAGTTAGAGATGGTTGACTTCGATGTGATCCTTGGCATGGACTAGATTCATGCCTGTTATGCCTCTATTGATTGTAGAATTCGAATTGTCAAATTCCAGTTTCTGAATGAGCCTATCCTAGAGTGGAAGGGCAATTTTGTTGTGCCTAGGGGTACATTTATTTCGTGCCTTAAGTCCAGAAAGCTAATCTCTAAAGGATGTATCTATCACCATGTGTGAGTTAAGACTGATGATGTTAAATCTCCTACTCTGGAGTTGGTCCCGGTTGTGAGTGAGTTTCCCGAAGTGTTTCTAGAAGATTTGCCGGGAGTCCTTCCTGATAGGGAGATTGACTTCAGAATCGATGTGCTTCCTGACACGCAACCTATATCCATTTCACCATATAGAATGGCCCTGATGAGTTGAAAGAATAGAAAGAGCAGTTAAAAGATCTATTTGACAAAGGTTTCATTAGACTGAGTGTTTCTCCTTAGGGTGCTCTTGTCTTATTCATGCGAAAGAAAGATAGAACCCTCAGAATGTGTATTAATTATAGGAAACTAAACAAGGTCACCATAAAGAACAAATATCCTCTCCCAAGGATTGATGATTTTTTTTACCAACTTTAGGGTGCCATTGCTTTCTCCAAGATAGACCCCAGATCAGGTTATCACTAGTTGAAAGTGAGGAAATGTGACATCGTGAAGTCACTTTTCGAACCTGATATGGTCACTTCAAATTTCTGGTAATGTCTTTTAGGTTTACAAATGAGCTTGTAGTCTTCATGGATTTGATAAATCAAGTATTCCGACAGTACCTTAATATGTTCATGATTGTGTTCATTGATGATATTTTGGTATATTTTAGAGATAAGGAAGATCATGCAAATCACCTTAGAATTTCTTTACAGACACTCAAGGATAATGAGTTATATGCAAAGTTTTCGAAGTGTGATTTTTGGCTCAAATCTGTGGCATTCCTAGGCCATGTGTTTTTAGGCAATAGTATAAGAGTGGACACTCAAAAAATTGAAGCGGTTAAGAACTAGCCTAGACCAACTTCCTCGATTAACGTAAGGCGCTTCTTGGGTTTAGCAGGCTACTACCATAGATTTATTGAGAGGTTTTCTTTTATATCCGGACCATTGACTAGATTGACTCAGAAAAAGGTCAAGTTTCAGTGGTTTGATAAATGTGAGAAGGGTTTCCAAGAGTTGAAAACAAGGCAGACTACTGCCCCAGTGTTGATCTTGCATGAAGGGACCGACGGATTTGTGATTTATTATGGAGCTTCAAGAGTGGAATTGGGGAGTATATTGATGTAGAATGGGAAGGTTGTCTCTTATGCTTCTGAAAAACTCAAGGTCCATGAGAGAAATTATCCAACTCATGATCTTGAGTTGGCTGCGGTGGTATTTGCACTTAAGATTTGGCGCCACTACTTGTATGGGGTGCATGTAGATGTGTTGACTAATCACAAAAGTCTGTAATATGTATTCAGCCAGAAAGAGCTTAACCTACGACATAAAAGATGGTTGGAGATGCTTAAAGACTATAACATGAGCATCCTCTACCACCCAGGTAAAGCCAACATTGTTGCTGATGCTCTTAGTAGGTTGTTAACGGGCCGTACGACCCATGTTGAGGAAGGAAAGAAACAGTTGGCAAAGGAAGTGCATAGATTTGCCCGATTAGGAGTCCAACTTGAGGAGTCTAACGAATGTGGAGTTGATGTTCAAAATGGGTCATCATCATCTCTTGCAATAGAGGTGAAGGAAAAGAAAGATCGAGATCCCATCTTGCTATAATTGAAGGTAGATGTGCATAAAAAGAAGGTGATGACATTCGCCAAAGGGGGACATGGAGTATTGAGATATCAAGGCAGACTATATGTTCCAGATGTTGATGGTATTCGAGAAAGGTCATGGCAGAAGCCCACAACTCTAGGTATTCTATCTCTCCAAGGTCAACTAAGATGTACAATGACTTGAGAGAGGTTTATTGGTGGAGTGGAATGAAGAGGGACATTGTTGAGTTTGTTTCTAAGTGCCCAAATTGCTAACAAGTTAAAGTTGTGCATCAAAGGCCATGTGGGGTAGCTTAGAATTTTGAAATTCCAGAATAGAAATAGGAGATGATCAATATGAACTTCGTTACAGACTTACCGAGGTCTCACAGACAACATGATTTGATTTGGGTGATAGTTGACAAGAAGACTAATTTGCGTACTTTTTAGCAGTAAAGATGACTGACACAATCGAGGATTATGCCTGACTATTCATAAGAGAGATTGTTAGACTGCATAGAGTTCCTTTATCTATCAACTTAGATAGAGGAGCCCAATTCACTGCACAATTTTGGAGATCTTTGTAGAAAGGCATGGGTTCAAAGGTGAATCTTAGCACTGCTTTTCACCCTCAAACATATAGCCAGGCAGAGTGTACAATTCAGACCCTGGAGGATATTGAGAGCCTGCGCCATTGACTCCAAGGGTAATTGGGATGATCATTTACCTCTAATTGAGTTTGCCTACAACAATAACATCTATTCAAGCATTCAGATGGCTCCATATTAGGCTCTTTATGGGAGGAGATGTAGATCACCGATTAGTTGGTTTGAGGTAGGTGAAGTAGAGTTTATTGGACTAGACTTGGTCCACCAAGCCATAGAGAAAGTGAAGATCATCCGAGAAAGATTGAAGACTACACAGAGTGGACAGAAATCCTACACCGATGTTAGAAGAAGATATTTAGTGTTGTAGGTCGACAATTAGGTGTATTTGAAGGTATCACCTATGAAGGGTGTGATGCAATTTGGGAAGAAAGGGAAGTTGAGTCTGAGGTACATTGGTCCTCACTAGATTATGAAAAAGATAGGCAATGTGGCGTATGAGTTGGAGCTACCACCAGAGTTAGCGGCCATCCATCCTGTCTTCCACATTTCTATGCTTAAGAAGTGTTTGGGAGATACACAGTTGGTTGTACCTGTTGAGAGTATTAGAGTGAAAGACAGTTTGAGTTATGAAGAAACTCCTGTTCAAATCCTTGATCATCAGGTTCACAAGTTGAGGACCAAAAAGATTTCATCTATCAAGGTGTTGTGGAGAAATCAGTTTGTACAAGAAGCTACGTGGGAAGCTGAAGAGGACATGAAGGCCAAGTACCCCCATTTGTTCCCACCCGTGGATGATGAGAGAGTTGATGGTAATGGTTCCTTCCTAATCTTTGGTTTTTCTCTATTCTGAGTTTGACCGAAAATGGTATCTTATAGTCCGAGTTATGGTGGATTTGGTTTGTTGACTATTTAAGTTTTCACTTGCTTAACTTCATGACCGATTGATTGTATGAGTAATTTTTGAGTTGTTTTGATTGTAAAAATCCATGAGAAAAATTTGTGCCTTGACTAGGCTCTTAGATTTCTTATCATTTGAGAACGAATAATCCCAAGGGGGAAATAATGTAACACCCCAAAAAAATTGCAGGTGAAACAGGTCCTCAGACCTATTTATATAAAAGGATTTGTGAGCCGTAGATTGGTTTGCGACTTGTGAACCAGATTGTAAGAAGTGTTCCAACATTGAAAATTTTGGCTAAGTATAAAAGGAAGTCCACAAGAGTGAAACACGACCCGTGACCTGTTCCATGGCCCGTATGAGAGGTTTCATATTAAGTTTTGGAAACTAATATTTGGTTTGATTTTCCACGAGAGAAGACCATGACTTGTGACCTATTTCACGGGTTGTAAAAAGAGGTTTCGTGGTCCACTTCAACAACTTTTCTTGAAGGGTAATTTTGACTTTTCCCATTTTTTTAATAAACCCACGACATTTTGGTGTCCATTAAGTGTCCTTATCAGTACCCTAAGGGTATTTTCCTCTAATTCGACACTTAAATTTTTGGAGAGCATCGAAGAGAGGATAAACCTAGGGTTCCAAGCACGTGAGTGAAGGTTTACTGAGAGTTGATTGTTCTTCAATGTTTCCAGGTATGTAAGGCTAACTTAAAACAAGAGATTGTTATCCCATGTGCCCTTACTAATGATGATAGCAAGATTTTGAGTGAATTGAGTTTCCATGCATAATTCTTTGTGATAGTTTGATTGTAAATCAATTGAATCTTTATGAAGGTTTTCTTGAGATTTTCCTTATAACTCTCTCTATATATATTTTACATGCTTGATGATCATTATGAACTTATTTTACCGAATAAATATTTTATACAAGTTATTGTACAAACCCTACATGTCTCTTAATAATAGATTGCGTGAATGAACCTAGGGATTGAGTCTAGAGCCTTGATTTGAGGATAATGATGGTGATTGTGATTGGATACGATGATAGGTTGATAGAACTTGATGGTCCCATGAGTCTGCATAATTGAACCCTAAAGGTTGGTCTAAATTGATTAGATTGAATTGATAGATATTGATGAGTTAAAAGAGTCTATTAAGAGACTCAATGATTTGCTTATTGGAGTGGTTGAGGTATTATGAGCACTGAGTCTTGGGAGGAGTATCGATCATCGAGTCAAGTGAGAGAAAGTCCAACTCGAACTCCAAATCTACTCTGCCAAGCATAGGAGAGGATTAAAACCATTGAATTGGATGTTCCTTTGAAAGAATAGAGGGCTCATTTGATTTTATCTAATCAATTGAGGATTGATTTTTTATTTTCCCTGTCAAGTACTGAATGGTTATGGAAACATCAACGATATTATTGTACAATCACTGGCTCATAAGTGATTATTGTCAGATAAGAGAAACCTCTAGATAGGTTCCACACAGATAATACTCTGACTTGACTGGATCAGATTGATTTGGATCGTATTGATTGGTCATTGTCTACTCTTTACTCTTGTATTAGATTGACCTTTAACATCTTTATTTAGCATTTCTAAGTTATTGTTATTCTACCTTATCTATTTCACTCAGCTATTTTACAAACTCGTATATTCCATATACCGACCCCTATTTGGGCTTGCATCTTTTCATGATGTAGAGACAAGCCCTAGAGATCATCAACAGGCACTTCACTGAAGATCTTCTCCTTATTTCAGCTGATTGGAGAGTCCTTATTGAGTTCAGGGGTTGTCTATTATTTTATCTAGCTTTAGAGTTAGACTTTAGATTCACTTTTCTTTTGATTAGAGGTAGCTATGGACCTGCCATTGTCATCATTGACTAGTTGATTGAGGCTTCATAGACTAGAGTCAATTTGTTGATTGGATATTGATTTGAGCAATTTCTATTCATACTCACTCATTTACTTGATTTTATTCTTCGTATATTGAGTTTGTCCGCTTTCTATTATCTTTAAGTCTTCCGTTGATGTGTTATTTATTGCTTGAATGGATGTGATGAGACCAAGTAATTTGCTTGGGGACTAACAATAGTCTCTGAGTGTCGGCCACATCTACGGTACCCTCTCGGGGCATGACAGTTCACCTAAGTCCTCGGTTTGGAAAATAGATGAAATTTACCATGCAACTTATTTTGTCTATGAGTGTATGAGTTTGTCTATGGGTGTATGCTTTACTAACCCTTACCCCAGATTTAGCTATCTCTTGGTCCATTCATTATAATTAGATGAGTGTAAGAACCTTAAATTTCTGTTGTTTTACCTTTTTTTCCATTTGTTACCTCCTTGGTGCAGCAAGTAAGAATAAGACGAGTTCTAACGCTTGTAACTGTTAAAAAGCAATCAAAACAAAGAGATAAACAATACATACATGAACACTATTCAAAAATTATTAATTGTTAGATTTTACTTTGTTAATTCTTCATGGTTCCCACACCTCTAGTTGTACATTTAGCTAATCATGCTTATAATAGGATGATCTATATATGAGAATTTTGCATAATTAAATACTTACAAGTTGAATAGATAAAAATCCAGAATCTTTAATTGATAACAAAAACCAAATAGTCACGAGCACAATAATCATTAAAAACTATGAACAATCACCCATCTATCTGCTGTAAGAGTGACATAATCTATAACTAGAAAACCTAAAAAACCCATTTATATACCAAAAAATATAATACAAAACAAAATAGAAAAACTGGATTCAACACTATCTGCGGATCGTAAAAGCAATGACGACTCGTGGTTCACTCTTGTAGTTCTAGGCTATGGATGCAAGGGTTACGTTCTACGAACAAAGTCTATGGATCATGGAGTCATCTACAGATTGTGGTTTTATTTTATGGAAATAGGCCTTGTTTTTGTAGCTATAGTATCTAGTTCAAGAAGCCCCAATTGACGACTCATACCAAATCATACTGCTCATAGAATGGGTCTCATAAAAGTTAGATTGAGTTTAAGTATTTTAGGATCTCAACCACAAATTGACTCCTATGACTCATAATTATGTTTATGACTCGTACTTATGGCTTGTAGAAGTTAGACAATTTTTTCTGGACTTCAGATCTTAACCACGAACACCATCTATAGATCGTGGATCAAACCATGAATGATAGATGGGCTCATAAGACCTGGTAATTAGACCTGCACTCTTTCATTTTAGATCATCATGCTTGGATCCTATTTTCCTGCAAAGTACATATGATTCTTTCAACTCAGCAAGGGCTATCCTATACGGTGGAATGGATATAGGTTGGGTGTTAGGAAATACATCAATTTCGAAGTCAATATCCCTATCAGGAGGGACTCCCGACAAATCTTCAGGAAACACTTTGGGAAACTCACTCACAATCGAGATCGACTCAAAAGTTGGAGACTCTACATCATCAGCCTTAACTCGTACGAGGTGATAGATACACCTTTAAGAAATTAGTCTTCTAGCCTTAAGGTAGGAAATAAACTTACCCTTAGGCACTGCCGAACTACCCTTCCATTCTATAATAGGCTCATTCGAAAATTGGAACTTGACCATCCGAGTTCTACAGTTGACAGAGGCATAACAAGTGTAAGGATAATCTATGCCAAAGATCATATCGAAGTCAACCATCTCTAACTCAATCAGATCAACAAAGATATCTCTATGATAAATGGACACTGCACAATCTCTATAACCTTTTTAGCTATGATAGATTTACCAGTCGGAGTAGAAACACTGAAGGTCTTAAGAAGATATTCAGGAAGGATCTTAAACTTACTAGCCACATATGGAGTTACAAAAGACAATGTGGCACCCAAATCAAGTAATGCAGAATAATCAAACGTGAAGACTCGAAGCATACCCATTATAAAATCTAGTGCAACTTCTTGATCTTGGCGAGTGCCCATGGCATACAAATAGTTGGTAGCCCCGCTTGTGTTAAAAATAACACCCCTTTGATTCCCTCTAGTCAGTGGTACAGATGCAGAAGATTGAGCCTTGTCAGCCCACTTCAGACACTCTCTCTGAAAATGACCCAATTGGACACACTTGTAGCACATATATCCTCCCTCACGATATCTCCCCAAGTGTAGTTTGCCACACTTGCCACATGGCGGCTTACCCTATGAACTTAAAGTCATACTAGCCTGCGACTGAGATCCCTGGGCTCTAAAGTTCTGAGAATTATACTCACTCCAATTTCTCGGGATTGGTGTACTGGCAGATGAAGACGCTGGCCCTGACTGAAACTTGCTACTATTACCATTTCCTCTCCTCTCAACCTCATGGCTGGATGTTTTAGCCCTCTTATTCTTGTTCTCCTCTTTGTATTATTGTCTCTCTTTCTCAGCTTGCTGCACATAGATCATCAACCTACCTATATCCATGTCGCTCACAAGCATAGCTCCTCTTCCATCTTTCTTTGGCCATTTATTCAACCCATTAACACAAAAACCCATTCTACTTCTCATGTCAGCAACCATCTCAGGAGCATAAATAGAAAGCTGCATAAACTTAAGGTCATACTCCTTCACTGTCATAAAGCCTTGTTTCAGATTCAAGAACTCTCTTACCTGGGCCTCTTTGAACTCCCTCGGGAAGACTCTACCCATAAAAACATCCTTAAATATGGCCCAAGTCAAAACTAGATACCCTCTCCTCTGCCCTTTTTCCACTAGTCAAACCATAGTTTGGCAACACTTTTGAGCTAGTAGGCAGCCAACTCAACCCTATCAGCATCGGTCACATGCATCACCTGGAACACTTTCTGTAGCTCATCAATATAGTTCTCAAGATCCTCATTAGGCGTAGAGCCTATGAACTCAGGCGGGTTCATTCTTAAGAACTCTCAAACCCTAGATGTGTCTTGTGAATCCTGTCGTCCTGCTCCCTGTCTAGCAACCAATGCTGTCACAGCCTGGGTCAAAGTTTGGATGACCTAGCGAAGCTCATCATTTGAGATGTCAGCCTGAAATGATTGTTCAAGAATGGCTTGGCCTATGGGTTCATCCTGATTTTGGGGTTCTGGTTGGTTCTCATTCTATCTGACTGGGATTCCTCTTCCTCTAACTGCTCTTCATGGGGGTATGGTCGTAATGCGTGACGCAAAGATTAGAAGAGAAATTTTATAGAGTTTAACTTTATAGCACGAGTTAGAATATGAAAGAAGTGTAACCTTTCCTAATGTCCCACAACCTGCTGCTTATAAAGTGTGGTGTACAACACACCCATAAACAAGACTCTACTAGACACAAATTCATAGACTCCCTAGGATACTTGAACTCTGTGCTCTGATACCTAGTTTGTTATGCCCCGGGAGGGGACCCTTGGCTTGGCCGGCACTCAAATACTATTGCTAGCCCCTAAGCGAACCACTCGGCTTCGTCGCATTTGTTCAATCACAATCTAATAGTAGAAGACATCAATGATGAAGAATAGAATACTCAAGGAAATAACATGATAATTTGAAAATCAAGGTCAACGACCAAATAATCTATCCATCAACTAAGTAAGACCAGTACAAAAGAAACTAGTTGGAAAATATCATCAAAACATAACTCACAGTCAAGTCTATAAAGCCTCTAAACATTTGACTAAGTGGTGCCAATGACAGGTCCATGGATACCTCAAAAATAAAATAGAAATTCTAACTCAAAGCTAAAGATAAAACATGTCATCCTCCGAAAGTAGGGGATGACTCACCAATTAGCTGAATGTAATAGGTCCTTAATGATACACTTTTTGATGACAGCTAGTATCGGGCTCTGTATCATGAAAAGATGCAGACCAAATGGACGTTAGTACATGAAATGTACTTATATGTAAAATGGCAGAATGAAACATATAAAGGCAGAATAACATCAATTCAAAATAACTCAACTCAAGAAATAGGAAGTTCAATCATTAAGTCAAGCGTTTAAAGTAAGAAATACAGTTTAGACAACGACCACTCACATACCATCTCATTCTATCCACTCAGAGTGCTATCAAGACCTATTTGGGAGTTTTTCTAAGTGACAATCATCACCTATAAGTTGGTGATGATACAACAAAGCGATGTCGTTGCCACATTCATCCAATACCTTGCCAGGGTAAAGGACATCACATTAGTTGATCCACAATAATAACATCAAGTCCTCTTTTCAGGACAATAAGGAAATATCCAATTATACAGTTCAATCCTCTCCTACGTTGGCAACGTAGTTATTTACTCTTACTCAATTCGGTTCTCAATACTCCTCCGAAGACTCATTATGCTCATAAGACCTCAACTCTATGGTTAACTCATTATCTAGTCTCTTGGATATTTGCCAACTCAGTTCATCACACCAATAATCAATTCTTTGATTACATTCTTTTAAGGTTCAGTTCTTGACTCATAAAGGATTAATCATGCATCATTCGAACTCATAGCATTCAAGAAACAATAATAGTGTTAAAGCATTTAAGGATTCTATAGACTCTTTAGGTTCAAATTTTACTCATGCATACTCATTTAAATAAAATATGTAAAAATAACAATAATTCAGTCTAGGATTTATATAGAGAAGCAAAATCATCAATTTCTAATATTTAATTCATAAAAACTGTAATTCACGCAAAATTATATAGATATATGTTAGAATTTAAGAAAAATCTTCACGAAGCATCCATGAAAGACTCAAATCATGAACAGTTCCATCAACTCAGGTTATGGGACACATGGAAGAACAAAATTCATGTTTTAGTTAGCCTTACATACCTAGAAGTTTGAATTTTAGAGTAGCTTGGAAGAATTCTCAAGTTCTTTCTTCAAACCCTAGTCCTTTTTCTCTCTTGAATCTTTACTCTACATTTGGAGGATGAGTTTGAGCGTAAAAAGAATCAATTGATATGGTTAGGGATTTATTTAGGAATAAAAACGTCAAGTCTAGGCTTTAAAAGGGTGAGAAAAGACCAAAATAACCCTTAAGAAAAAGTTGAAAAAGGTCATCCACGGGCCACATTCACAGATCGTGGAATATTTCACGACTCATGGAACCTTTCGTAAACATTTGGCCATGTTCTTGAGTTCACTGAAACATTATACGAGACCTATTCACGACCCATAATATGCTTTACGACTCGTATGGACCTTTTGTAAACTTTTTGGCACACTTTTGAGGTTACTGGAACCTTTAACAAGACCTATTCACTACCCATAGAAGGATTTACGACCCGTAGATGGATTCGTGAAGTCCGGAGCTCAAAATATGGTTTTTTGGACCTTTCCACGAAACCTAACCTCTCGGGTCATATGTCGAATCACGACCCATATAGGGTTTCGTGTGTTGACACCCAATTTTGACCGACCTAAACTCGTTTTAGATTGTCATTCAATTATAATACGTATTTTTAAAACTTTTTAAATAAATGAGTTTATTTTCAATTTTATCCAATAATTACATTTTTTTTAATATTCTTTACTTTCATCAAAACTTGTTGGTTTTTAAAAAATAAAATGTTATTAACGTTTTAGTGATAAAAAATATTAATATTAATATTTATTATTAACTTATTATTATTAATATAGCAATATCATATTTTAAACGCAATATTTTTGCATCATTTTCAAATTTAAAACAATAATTTTAATACGATTAATATTTTACGTAGCAATTTGCATATATTACGCACTTTCTCACATAAAGTAATTATTTTAAAATATTATATGTTTTTATAATTGTGGATATTATATTTACTAATTAGATAATAATTTGTTCAATTTCATTCCAATCCATTTAATTCATAACCTTTTTAATTCAATTCGTTTAAATTCCAATTAAATCTGACATAATTTCTTTCAATTCTAGCCTAAATTGATTAATTTGTGGGTCAATTTTAATTTTTTTTAACTCAATTACATTTAGTTGACTTCAAATACCCATTTTAATCTTGACCGTCCATTTTCTTAATCCAATGGTCTAGATTAAAAAAATATTTTATCAACCCCAAAACCCTTGATTTTTCCCCTTTTCCAATTTCAACAACCAGCAGCCCACTCTCTCACTCTCCTCACCATTTTCACTCCTCTCTCTCTCACTAAAATCATCCGCCGCCTCTCCTCCTCGACCCTCACCGACGAAACCCTCACTATCGGTGAACCCCATCTCCCCCACCTGTCACCGCCAACAACACCTTCCTCAGTAACCCCGTGCCTCTTTGTCCTTTCTCCTTGCTGTCTCTCCTCTTCTATCATCACCTCCGGTGCCCCCTTTCGCCGTGGAAACGCCACCATGCAGCGACCACCCCGCGAAACTCTCTCCTCCATTTGTCGTTGCTTCCCTCCACCGGCATCAACCCTATGAAACAATCCCTAGAACCCGCCTCAACCTCCTCGCCGGCGAAACCCCAGACAACCCCCTTTTTCTCCTCTTCATCTACCCCATTTCCGATGATTCCTCACTGGAAACCATCGTCCAGACCCCAAACCCCCTTTTTCTCATTCTTCCTCCCTCTGTAACCAGTGAGCACTATCAGTGAAACATCATTTCCCTCTATTCGATCTGAATCTCTGAGATTTCAAGACATTAAAGACCTACTTTGGCCGATGATTATGTCTAAATTCATGTTTTATCCCTATGAAATTATTTCGTGTTCAGATATCAAAATTTGATATTTGTTGGTCTATATTACTCTGCGAAGAACTCTATGTGAAAAGCTCAAGTGTTGTCTCCAAGGTCACAAGGTTCAATTTATCCTCCCTTCATCCTTGTCATTTTTCAAATCATAATGTGTTTAGTATGTTTTCTAGCTATTTGAATTGCTTAAAACTGAATGAGAACCGCTAATTTATATTCACTGATTTAATTAGTCTTGCATCTTCTTGGCACTCTACGAATTGATTCTTCTTCATTATTTAGGTTTGAGATAGCTTCGTATATATTTGTTCTTTGAAAGGTTGATTGATTATGGTTACCACCGTGGATGATTTATTAATTTATTAGACTTATTTTTCGAAATCATGCAATGATATGAATGTTCGTCTACTTTATGACAAATTTCGATTGTTTGATTGGCTTAGTTAAGGTTTTTTTTATTACATTTGTATTTAACTTGTATGATATTCTACCCGTTATTCTTCCCTCTGTTGTGGTAGAAGATGATACTTAGGTTGATCTCTTTAATTATGAGGTGAGCATATTTTTGGGGATGGTAACTCTATCTTCCGATTTTTCTTATTCTATTAAAAAGAAATCCTTCATCATCCCTATCATTTCTTACTCACTTTCCTTAATTGCTATATGATTGTCTTAGTGCCACACTAATTTAGGCAAATATTGATTTGTTATAATTCTAGTTTCCTTAATTACTTTCCTTGGGGAGAAATTATAGTATTTGAACATTCTTTTCGGTAAAATTGTGACCAATTGTTTTACTAAAATTAGTTAATTGCTTCGGAATCTATGTTTCTTTGATTTTTATTTCCTTGTGAAGTTTAGTACTTTGATATTTTTGGAAAAACACTGATGTGGAGTTGATTATCTTATTTTGGTAACACTAATTTTGGGGATCTGATTATCTTACTCGTTTAATTTTAGAAAGTTTGGATATAACGATTCAGTTGGTAAGTCTATGACTGAATCTCATTACCTTTTATGATAACACTAAATTGGTTAATTGATTTTTTTAATTTATGGTAAATTGGTTAATTATTTCCCTTACCTTTTATTCCCCATTGATAATTGGTCTTCCTCGGCTATATAATCATTCCTCCCTTTCATTCAAAGGAGAGATCATTGTGAAATACCTTAAGTTCTTTTCTCTTTAATAACAGATCATTGGAGTTCCTCCCTCATTTTCTTTGATACTAAAAAGAGGTCATTACTTCTCTATTGCTTTGTTTTATACTGGTTGCATAGCTGAGAATACTTGTTGTCTTACTTTTTCATCCCCCTCGGCATGAGCATTGCTCGGAATCCATGAGATTCTCGTGAACTTGACGTGTCAGGGATTGGACATTAAAAATTGCCACTCAGATTGTCGGGGTATCATTGATTTATGAATTTCCTCTTCTTAATGGTATCACTTTAACCTTTTTTTTTTATTATATGTCTGTCATTATTATGTTCATCTCATGTTTCTTCTAGTGTTTTTGTTAGCAGTTTCAAGGTTGTGAAGAGTCGCCTGGGATGGGGTCAGAATTTGGAGCCAAACAACTCTGAAGTGTTTTTATTTATATATTTTTATGCATAATTTTATTTTTCGTAAAAGATGATGTAATAATGAAATTGGGGTTTAGCTAAAGGGGAGGGGAAATAACGTGCTAATTGTTGTTTTTTATTTTAATTTTCTCCTTTTAATGTGAGTGTTGTAGATAGCACGCTTATAGGAACAAATATCATTCTGTTTTGACCACATAGTTTAAATTTTAAGTAATTAAGTTTTCTTGTTAAAAAAAAAACGAAATAAGAAATCTTCTTAGTAATAGAACCTGTTAAAATGTTTAGATCTATTCAACTTTTTATTATTGAAGTGTTTAAGTTGGTGGCATGATTTTTTGAAATGCTAAAAATGGTTGTTTAAGAATTATAGGATTTTACGAAATTTCGATTAAGTTTTTAAACAAAAAATTTTAAATTCTAAGA
>JBCEWC010003154.1:0-31347 GCA_038996855.1 Solanum aculeatissimum
TTGTATTAAATATGTTTTATAAATAGTTCTCGGTAATATGAATTAAATTTGTATTATAAATATTTTAGAAGTGTTCAATGAAAATAAATAGTTTTCTGTAATATGAATTAAATATGTATTATAAATGTATTATAAGTGTTAAGTGAAAATAAACAGTTCTCTGTAGTATGAATTAAATCTGTATTATAAATGTATTAAAAGTGTTTAGTGAAAATAAATTGTTATTGCTATAAATAGTAAATATTTTCTTAATCTGGTATATCTATGTAAGTTTCCCAAGAAAGTTTGTGTGTGATATTTAATTGGGCCCAAGAGTAAGAGTCATAGAATTCTTATCACTAAAAAAACTCCACAATTATTATCTCTTTCATTTTTCCTCTATTTTACATCTTTTATTTTTATTTAATTGAAGAAAAATAGGAAAAATAATTTTGGTTGAGAATAATTTCTTATGAAATTAATTAATCAGATATGAAATTCTTATATATTTTTATAAATAAAGAGACCATGTGTATATATGTGATTATACTTTTAAAAAGGTATCACATTAACCTTCACAAATATATGTGTTAGATTAATTGGGAATAACATGTTAGAGTAACATACAAAAAAGTGTTAGTTAATATATGTTAGGGACGACAAGCTCTGATACTAATTTGTTAGGTTTTTGCCCTGAGTTTCTTACCATAATTGGAGTTCTCTTTTTAGGAAAAGAAAAATAAAATTTTTCCATATTTGGCGAATTTTTTTTCTAGTAGAAAAAATGTTTATGACTCTATAAATAGAGATTCATTCCTTCTAACTTGGTAGCATTCACAATGTAGCCATGAGGGCTTGAGAGTTTTGTGTAGGGAGAGAAAGTTGAGTCACAAGTGTTATATTAACACTTTGGTGAGGTTATTTCTCTGGATGTTGTGTACTCTATTTTATATATTGAATTCCTCGTCTCCTATTATGGGTATAGGTCAGCTGACTGAATCACATTAAATTATTGTCTCTTTATGCTATATTTCTCGTTTATTTTCATACTCATGGTCTTTTGAGGGTTGCTTTGTTGGCTTCTGCATGACACCTAATTCTTGTTGGTCCTAACAAGTTGTATCAGAGCTTGTTATAAATGTTAGTGCTTGTCGACCCTAACAAGTGGTATCAAATTTTGAGTTAGTTGTTAGTGTTTTTCGGATCTAACAAGTGGAATCAAATCGAGACTAAAAACAAGTGTTCATCTTGGCAATTCAGTTCTAGCCGCAACCTATTTCGTAGTAATGAAGATTTTGTTGAATATTTTTTAGAGATATTCTTTTTGGCGAGACATGAAATTTGCAGAGGAGATTCAACCTGATGAAGATTATGTGAAGAAGGTGGAGTAAATTTATTTTGTCAGAAATTCAGGCCAAGGGAGAGATTTGTTGGATTGTTGCCTTGAATGTCTTACCATAATCAGGGTTATTTTTTAAAGAAGAGAAAAATAGAATATCCCCATATTTGGAGAATCTTTTTTCTAGTAGGAAAAAGTTTATGACTCTATAAATAAAGGCTCATTCGTTCTAACTTGGTAACATTGACAATGTAGTCATATGGGCTTGAGAGTTTTGTGTAGTGAGAGAACAGTGAGTCACAAGTGTTATATTAACACTTTGGTGAGGTTATTTCTCTCGATATTTTGTATTTTTTATATAGTGGATTGCTCATCTCCTCTTATGGATGTAGGTTGGTTAACTGAACCACGCTAAATTATTGTCTCTTTATGGTATCTTTCCCATTTATCTTCATACTCATGGTCTTTTGAGGGTTGCTTTGTTAGCTTCCGCATGATAGCTGATTCTTGTTGGCCCTAACAATATGATCTATTTAAAATCATGTTGATGCTTGCGATGGACATTTATATGTGGGTGTTCGGCCATAAAAATTCACAAATAAAAGAATTCATAATTTTGAATCAGATAAATGGTACATGACATGTAGCGTATAAAACTGTTTGGGCAAACAAGTATCACAACATTCCAATCACAACTTCAATTTACAAATATCATTCTCAATTTGAAATTAATACAAGTATGTTTAGATGAAAGAGAAAAAGTGAAGCGTAAACTGTGAGCCTTGCTTTTTTATTCTGATATTTATAAGGGAAGTTACAACATATATCTACATAAAAGACAAGTACAAGAACAAAATATAAAATAGAGTTCTACTACAACTAGTATATAATAAGTTAACTCCAACACCCTCCCTCAATTTTAACGGGAAGAATGAATGTGAAGATTAGCAGTGAGCTCACAAAAATGGCCAGAGGGAAAAACTTTAGTAAACATATAGGCAAGGTTTTCAGAGGTATGAACATGAGATACCACTAAGTCACCATGACTAATCTTTTCACGAACAAAATAATAACCCAAAGCAATGTGTTTGGTACAAGAGTGAAAAATTGGATTATGCGCTAGGTGGATAGCTCCAATATAGTCACACTTTGAGGAGACAAGGGAAGTAAGAAAAGCACCAAAATCACGAAGAATGTATTGCAGCCATGTAATCTCAGTAGTAGCAACAACTAGAGCTCTATACTCGACTTCAGTACTAGAACGCGAAACTACAGGTTGTTTCTTAGAGGACCAATAAATAACATTGGAGCCAAAAAAAATACAAAAATCATATGTGGATTGTCTTGTAGTAGAGAAACCAACCCAATCCGAGTCACAATAAATACTAAGAGCAAGATGAAATTTTTTGTACAACTGCAAACCCCAATCAGTTGTACCACTTAGGTACCTAAAGATGTGTTTTACTATCTGGAGATGTAATTGTCTCGGCTGGTGAAGAAACTGAGAAGCAAGATTGACAACAAATTGAATGTCTGGCTGAGTAAAGGATAAGTATTATAGGCTCCCAACTATTTGATGATAGGTAGAAGGATCTTCAAGCAAAGGAGAAGAAGGGGAATTCCAGTCAAACTTTCTATTGAGTGGAGTAAGCACAAATTTTCACTTCTCTAACTTAAAACGATGAAGAAGAGAAGTAATATAATGATGTTGTACCAATAGAAGCCCTAAGGAATTGTGATTCAGTTCAATTCCAAGAAAGTAATTAAGAGGGCCTAAGTCCTTCATTGAGAATTATGTGCTCATTGAAGAGATGAACTGAGATATCAATGAATCTGACAAGCCAACAACAACTATATCATCCTCATAAATCAAAAGAATTATTCAATCACTTGCTGAGTGAAAGATGAACATGCTATGGTCCGGGACACATTGTTGAAAACCCAGATCAAGAAGAAAACAAGCAAGCCGATAGAACCAGGCACACATTCATTGCTTGAGACCATATAGAGCACATTGTAACTTGCAAACATAATGAGGATAATATGGATGTACAAAGCCCTTTGGTTGATGCATATAATTTTTTTCAGATAACTTACCATGTAAAAATACATTTGACAAATCAAGTTGATGCATGGACAATTCTATTAAAGGGACAAAGATAAGACCAAACGAATTGTGCTAGTCTTGACAATAGGAGAAAAGGTCTGAAAACAATCCACCCCAGACTGCTGCAAAAAACTTTGAGCCACTAACCGAGCTTTAAATCTTTCAATGGAGCCATTAGAGCAAGATTTAGTTTGAAACACCTATTTATTTCCAACAATATTTACAATTGTTGAAGGAGGTACCAAAGTCCAAGTTTGATTTTGGACAAGAGCCTCAAATTCGACACTCATGGCTTGCATCCAACGGGGATCTTTAGAAGCTTGAGCAAAGGATGTAGATTTAGATAAAATGGAACTAGTTAAATCTAGAAAAGAAGAAAAAAGATGTGGTTTGAGGGAACCAATTTGAGAGCAAGTATGTAAGGACCCACATGTTAAAAGGTTAAAACGTGCAAAAATGTGGAACTAGAAAAGTTACAGGTCAAGTACAAGCCTCATTTATGGCTTATGATTCAAACCATGGGTCGTAAACAGGGCTCGTGAATGGGGTTTTCTAGGATGAAAAATCTACCAAGTGTCAAGGTCATCTACGAAGGAACTTTACGGTCTATAAAAGGAATTATAAATCATAGAAGGAATTCGTGGATTGATGCCCTGAGTTTGTGGAAAATATGATTTGTGATATTGGGATTAAAAACAACAAGATTGGTCATGATCTATTTTATGAACCGTAGTTAGGTCTCGTACATAGGGTGCTGAAAGGATGAAATTTTCCTAAAGTGTTGGGTCACTCTACGGACGAGTCTACGACCCGTAGTTCAATCTCTGAGTCGTAGATGGTTCTCATAGATGGGACATCAGAGACCAAATTTTAGAAGATTGGAAAAGGTGAACATGATAAAACCATAGTACAGTTCGTGGTTTGGATTACGACTCGTAATCGGGGTCGTGAACTGGGTTCCGACAGTTTTAATGAAGGGTAATTTTGTCCATTCCTTCTACTCTAGATTCAAAACTACATCATTTTGGGATTCTTTTGACCCCTTATTAGACCATTAACTCTCTCATTCACTCTACTTTCAAACTCTTTCAAATTCTCTAAGGCAAGAAATACTCAAGGCAAGACAAGGGCAAGTATTAGGGTTTCCCTCCAAGATCTCCTCCTCAAACTTCTTTAAGCCTTTCTTTAAAGTTATTTTCAGGGATGTGAGTTTGATTTGTGAGTACCTTCCACCCACAAAGTTCCTCAATAAATTCATTTACCCTTTTTTTTAAGTTCTTGAAAATGTTAAATTGCATGACCATGATTTAAATGACATTTTTATGAAGTATTTTCATGTATTTTGCCTTAAATGAAGTAATGTGATAATATACCATGCTTTCCTATGATTATCAAGCTGGTTGTTGTGACTTCACTACCTAGGGTTCTTCCAATGATGTGTGGGCTGCTAAATCTTAGTTGTAAAGCTACATATTTTATCATGTTCATGTATTATTTCATTAAATAATGTGATTTAAAGTCATGGCATAGGCCTGCTAAATACATGATGAGTTTGCATGATGTTGATGATAAGGGCATAAAGTAAGATTTAAAATTATGAATGTTGTTAATGATGTAAGCATGTTGCAATTTTCTTTAAAAGATGTTTAAGATGGACCCTCAACGTGAAAGGTCAATTCTCACTTGGGTGGTGTTTGAGATATCGAGCTACTCCTATGAGCTTGCTACTTATTATTCTAATTAATATTACATGACTATGTTTATATTTTGAAAGTATTCCATGGGATTAACTTAGCATCAAATGAGGCATTGAGGTGGGATTTAGTAAGGGAACCTAGTAGCAACCCCTTGCCCTATTAACTATGTGTCACCATAGGAGACCTTGTAGACTAGGCTAGTGGATCCATGAAAGCCCTAGTGATAACGAAAGATGCATGCTTAAGTTGACGAAATTCCACTCGGTAAGTGGTCTCCCCGAGCCAATGTAGGGGGTTATGTTGGATTCCATGTATTAGCTCACATTGTGTTATATGTCAATTACAGTCCTCTCCCACAAAGTTTATGATTTGATATCTTCGTTCCATCACATATGTTTTTATATAATACTTTGATTTTCACTTCATATTGAGTGTCATTCATTGACCATGTCTTGCATGTTTTGAACGGGGATATTACAATTCTATGTGAGGAGACGTCTAAATTTTATGAACGATGACATTACAATTCCATGCAATGAGACTTCTAAATTTTATGAACGATGACATTACAATTCCATGCAAGGAGACTTCTAAATTTTATGAATGATGGCATTACAAGTTCATGCATGATGACATTACAATTTAATATTTGTATTGCATCTCACATACATAGTATATTCTAGCATACTAATGCATATTTTGCCTACATGATGTCACCATGTAGGGACCGACGTTCCACCTCCTCCACCGGCACGTGGCTAGCTTCCGATGACCGAGACTAACACCTTAGTGAGCTGTTAGTTTGTGGATTTCACTTTCTTTCTTTTCAAGCTATATATTTGAAACACCTATGTATTTAGAGTTGTTAGTTGGAGACTTTTACTTTCTATCTTATTTTCATGTCTTTTGTATTTGACTGGTCTCCACTAAGTCTTATGTAGATTGATATATTTGGACGATGAAACCTTTTGATGGGATGTATCTTGACTTCTAAGCTTTAAGGGGTCATTTGGTACAAAAATGAATAACAGAGGGATTAGTAACATATGGATTAGTAATGCAGGGATTAGTAACACAAAGATTAATAATACAGGGATTATTTTTTATCAAGTGTTTGGTTCATTGCTTTCCATATAATCTTGTGTTTGGTTTAAAACTCTACAAAAAGTTTCTTTCCAATTATACCCTTGAATTATTATGAAATTTTCTACTTCATGTAATTAGATCAAAGTGAATTATTTTTTTGTGGCTTCTAACAAGTTAGGAGGATAATAATTTTGTCATCATATTTGATATTTTCTCACTTGAATTATTTGAGAATAAATAATTGTGATCTTAATAAATTCATCACTAATAAAACACCAATTTTTAATTTAATAAAGATAGATCGTCTATTGTTAAAATAAAAAAGATGGTAAACAATTTATATCTACACATAAAAATTTGGAAGTTGTAATTTTAATATAGTGTTTGTATCTTATTAGGTCACTCAACTTTGAGAATATATCTAACATCATTGGACTTTGTTTTGTATCAATAAAAATCACTCAACTAAATTAATTATAAAAAAAAAATTGGCATGGCAAAATATTTTGTCTATTATGTAAATATGAAACAACAAATAAATAAAATTTAAAAATTTGACATGGTAAATTTATTTATTTTTATATTGTGAAAATATGAACCCGTAAATAAATAAATTTTGTAAAATAATTTATTTAAATAAATTTACTAGTATAAAACTACAAATATAAAACATAAAATAAAAAAATAAAAAAAAGGAGAAAGAATTTGAGGGATATTAGTTAATACTATCATATGGAAGGTATTAGTTAATACCAAACATAGTATTAACTAATATCATTCCCCTAATTCCTGAATTATTTCCCCTAGTCCCTCCTACCAAACGGCTCCTAAATGTTTTCCTTAGTCCCATTCCCCACTTTCAATTTTGCATTATGTTGTTTAATTACCTATGAATGCTTGAAGTATGTTAAGATGGCTTGGGTGAAGTACCTTCGGGTTTCTCATTCGCCGTGTTATGACTAAGCCTTAGACTTGGATCGTGATAGAGTAAGCATTTGATGAGAATGTGGTTTTATAGTGGTTGGAGTGGAGTTAGGCACACTAATATTGCCTAAGGAAGAGTGAATTTTTAACAAGGCAAGAAAGCTTACTATTCTATCTTTGGGTTGTTTCGAACAAATTGAATAGCATGACCTGGAGGCTGGAAATATTTTTCCAATCTCATTGTGTCGTCCTGCTATATTTCCCTAATTCACTCTGTACAATAACAAATGCAGTATTAAATAAAAACCAGAAATATATATGCACATTTTCGTTGTAACCATTGGAATCAACCGAACACACTTGTAATCCATGTTTCACTTTTGGAAGATCCATGTGACAAGAGCATTTATTTTCTGAGTAACAGTACAATTATTAGCGGAATGGAGCCAAGTGATCCAATATTGCCATTACCTCCTACCGTGTGATCTACTGCAGAATATTCACATAGTTTCTTTTTTGTTTTGGATTTTACACCTATTGTCCGATATTTGAATTTTCACATTCCTTTTAGGAGGCAAAACGGTACTCTTTGATCTTAATAAAGATAACTTATTCGAACACGAGACATCTTGTTAAAGAATGAATACTTAACAATCAACTAATGTAGCTCTAGTGATAAGGCCTACTGGTCAGCCCTTCTACTAGTGTAATTTTGTTTTTGACCTTTTAACTCATTTTTAAGTTTCAAAATTTGTTTCGTTGCGTGTCTCGCTTTAGGAGTAAAATATTTCCTATCAAATGCAAATGACTTTAAACTCCAAATATTTGTTTTTTCTTAAAAAAAAAAAGTAATTATCATTCTATCACAACTTTTAGTGATAAAGCCCTAGTATCTTTTTTAATTTTTTGAATTTGTCTTGAAAAAAGTTTGCGGAGGTGGATAGGAGTATAATAGAATAGTATTAGGTAGATGGAATCATGTCAAGAATTGATGATTGTTCCCTACCTTTCATTTAAAACACGATTACACCACTTCTAAAAAAAATAAGAAAAAAAACATATTGTGTGAGAATTGATTCCTAATTTTCCAGTTATGTAACTTAACACCCAATCAAATACATTAATTAGTCTTTTTGTAAAATATATATTTCAAAAAATAACTAATTTTATGAAGAAACTATGAATTCAAGTGCCTTAATTTTAGCACTTATATTTGCCTTGCACGTTACTGATACCTCAAAGTTGTACAATATTTATTATGAACTATTATAGTGTTTTCGGTCAACTTAAAGTCCACTCCTTTCCTTAAATCGAAGAAAGAAAGCAGAAAGACTTGTGTTACTTAATTGCCAATTTAATTATAAGAAGTATCTTTTTTTTTTTTAAAGAAAAAAGAAAAGTCGTTGTTAGCTAAAAATTATTATAATTTAAAAATTAATTGTTGTCAACTTATATAGTTGGCATGTTTTGCTAATTATTGTGTGGTAATTCGGGTAGAAAATTCACACCCTTAATAGTTCAGATATTAAATTCAAAAAATTGAGATAGTTTAAGTGTGTTTTTGACATTTGATTCATTTTTAAGTTTCAAACTTTGTTCCTTTGAGCATCCCATTTTAGGAGTAAAACACTGTCTACCAAATGCAACTTACTTAAACTCGAGATATTTGCTTTTCCTTAAAAAAATATTATCATTCTATCACAACTTTTAGTGAAGAGACCCTGGTATCTTTTTTTGTTTTTCAATCTGTTTGGAAAAAGTTATGGGGTTGGATGCGAGTAATAATGATGTAGTATTAGGTAGATGGAATCATGTCAAGAATTGATGATTGCTAACTACCTTTTATTTTAAAACACGAGTACACCATTAAAATAATAAAATAAGGAAAAAAATATTGTGTGAGAATTGATTCCAAATTCTTCTAGTTATGTAATTTAATATTTGATCAAACACATTATTTAGTCTTTTTATAATATAGGTGTCAATATATAATACTAATATTATACTAATTTTAATAAAATATGTTTATTTAAAAAATAATAAATTTTAGGAAGAAAATACGAATTGAAGTGCCTTAATTTTAACACATATGTTGGCCTAGGGTGTTTGTTGTTTAGTCCTTGCAAAGTTGTACAAGTCCATGTGAGGGAGAGTTAATAGTAGTACCTCAAAATTGTGCAATTGTCCTGTGCTACTATAGAATTTTCAATAAACTTTTAAGTCGGCCTCTTTCCCTAATTTTTATCTCCTTGTTCCTTAAATTGAAGAAAGAAAAAAAAATTATTGGTTACTTTTAATTTCTTTTTTATTTTTATATTTTTATATTTTTATTGTTATTTTGATTATTTTAATTTTTTTTTATTATTCTAATTTTTTCTAAATTTATATTTTATTTTATGATATTTATTTTTCATTTCTTTCTTATTCTCAATCTCTGTCATGTGATTCCATATAATTTTTCACATTATCTTTTTATTTATTTATTCTTTGCTTTATTTTATTTTTCACTGGCATGATTTTATTAGCATTCTAATTTTCAAATTAAAGGTTAATTCATTGTTGGATAAGGTTATAAATATACATATTTTTTATTTTAAATAATATTTATGAATGTTATATTGAAATTTGGCATAAGAGTATTGTGTTAATTTTTTTATTTTGAATTTAAAATTTATGTTATATTTTTTAGTTTCATTTGTTTTTATAGTATTGGCTTGATATTTCACATTACAAGTCATTTATTTTTTTAGTTATATTAGATAGATTATTTTTTCATCAAATATTTTAACAATTTTACTATGACATTATATTTATAATATTTAATATTTTTGTCAAACACACATTTCATTATATTCGCATAAAATTTTATATTTTTAGTTTTTATAATTAATTTAATTAAAATATACTAATTTATAAAAGATATAAATTGATTTTTTTTTATAATATTAGTTAAGAATATATATTTACTAATTAATATATTTTTAAAAGATAATATATATCTTAAATATTTAAATTAATAAATATCAGTGTAGGATTTCTGACGACTCTGTGTAGTTTTCAATCTTTAAAAATTATTTCTTTTGCAAAACTCCAACTTTTCACAAGATTTTCAAAATTTGACGTTTCAACTCAACTGAAAATGACCTGAAGCAACTTCCAGAAAGGGCAAAGTACTAATTTAGTAGAAATTTTCAAAAATGACCTTCAGGGTCATTACATCGAAATTGGTGTAATTACTAGGGTAGTAATTACACACCCTAGTAATTACACTGTCTTGTTTGTTTGCCAAAGTGCAATTATAATGTAATTTCAAGTGTGTTGTTTGGTTACACGAGTATAATTACAAAGTTATATTAAAATTTTAAAACAAAAGTTCATTATTTAAAATTAAAAATTTATATTAAAGTATCTATCTTAATCGTGCATTTCGTGATTGCAGATCATGCCTCCTAAGCGTACCGCCACCCAAAGAGATATTTCAGCCTCCAAGTTGTGAATCCCCCACCAAAGGTGCCTACTCAGATAGAACGAGGGGTCAAGGTCGACCAACTAGAGCCACTGGTGTTCCACAAGCACCCACTGTTCCATCTGCTCCTACTACAGAAGTTGATTTCAGAGGAGCTATCACTATGCTCACCCAACTAGTAGCCGCTCATAGTGGGAAGCAGAGATCACAAGCCCCTAGCTCTAGCTCCCAAGAGAAAACTGATGCAACAAGACATAGGGATTTTCTGAGGATGAACCCACCAGTCTTCACAGGGTCTAAGATTGAGGAAGACCTCCAGAACTTTATTGATGAGATATGGAAAGTGTTGAAAATTATGCATGTAACTGAGACTGAGGAAGTTGAACTTGTTTCCTATCAACTTAAGGATATGGAAAATGTCTAGTACAATCAGTGGGAAGAAAGTTGAGGTGAGGATGTTGAACCTGCCATTTGGAGTGATTTTGAGAGTGCCTTTCTTGACCACTTCTTTCCAGAGAGTTAAGGGAAGCAAAGGTTGAGGAGTTTGTCAACTTGAAGCAGTAGGGGATAACTGCCAAAGAATATAGCCTTAAGTTCATACAGTTGTCTAGGTATGCTCTAGAGATGGTCCCTGACATGAGATCTAGAATGAGAAAGTTCATATCCAGCTTGAGCAAGCATGTGAAAAAATAGTGCAAAGCGACATTGTTGATTTCGCGCATGGACATCTCCAGAGTTATGGTCTATGCACAAAAACCTGAGGAGGATAAGAAAAGAGGTAGGGAGGAGCATTTAAGCAAGAAGGCTAAATCAGCAGGGCATGAGCCTAGCTAGTAGAAGCAAGGTAAGGGGGACATGTTCTATTTTCAGAAGAGGTCTTCATACTATGTACCATCCTCAGCAAGTGCACCATCTCTGAGTAACAAGTATGATCAGAAGTAATAAGGATATCAAAATTCCAGAGCTCAGGGTTCTCAATCCCAAGCTAGTGTGGCTCAAGGTTCGAGGAAAAAACCACCATGTGGCAAGTGTGGTAGACTCCACCTAGGTGAGTACCAAGAGAGCACAAATTCTTGCTTCAAGTGTGGACAAACTGATCATTTCCAAAATGAGTGCCTAATGAGAAGGGGGTGAGGGAGGTAATAGAGCTCAGTTTTTGACAGCACCATAGGCCAGTGGTATTCAGAGAGGTGCCACTACTAATACGGACAAGGGTACAAACCGTCTGTATCCGATGGGCAATCAACAGGATCAGGAAATTGCACCAGATGTTATTACGGGTATGATTTGAGTCTTTTCCTATGATGTATATGCCTTCCTTGACCCAAGTTCCACTTTATCATTTGTGACTCCATATGTGGCTAGTAAGTTTGAGATCCTTCCTAAATGTCTTCTTGAGACCTTCAATGTTCCTACTCCTCTTGGTAAGTCTATCATAGCTGAAAGGGTTTATAGAGTTTGTGTAGTGTCCATTTATCATAAAGATACTCTTGCTGATCTGATTAAGTTAGAGATGGTTGACTTCGATGTGATCTTTGGCATAGATTGGCTTTACACCTGTTATGCCTCTGTCAACTGTAGAACCCGGATGGTCAAGTTTCAATTTTTGAATGAGCCTGTTATAGAGTGGAAGGGTAGTTTTGTGGTGCCGAAGGGTAAGTTTATTTCCTACCTTAAGGCCAGAAAGCTAATTTCTAAAGGGTGTATCTATCACCTCGTGCGAGTTAAGGCTGATAATGTAGAGTCTCCACCTTTTGAGTCAGTTCCAGTTGTCAATGAGTTTCCTGATGTTTTCCATGATGATTTTCCTAGAGTTCTTCCTGATAGAGAGATCGACTTTAAGATTGATGTTATCCCCGATACTCAGCCTATCTCTATTCCTCTGTATAGAATGGCTCCCGCCGAGTTGAAAGAATTGAAAGAGCAGTTGAAAGATCTCTTGGATAAGGGATTTATTAGGCTAAGTGACTCTCCGTGGGGTGATTCTGTCCTATTTGTTCGAAAGAAGGATGGTACCCTCAGGATGTGTATAGACTATAGCCAGTTGAATAAGGTGATCACTAAGAATAAATATCTCCTTCCAAGAACTGATGACTTGTTTGGCCAATTTTAGGGTGCCACTATTTTCTCCAAGATAGACCTCCGATCAGGCTATCACCAATTGACAGTGAAAGAATGTGACATCCCAAAGATGACTTTCTAAACTCGATATGGTCACTTCGAGTTCATAGTAATGTACTTTGGGTTGACATATACACCTGCAGCTTTCATGGACTTGATGAATAGAGTGTTTAGACAGTATCTTGACATGTTTGTGATTGTATTTATTGATGACATATTAGTGTACTCCAAAGATGAGGAAGAGAATGTTGATCATCTTCTAGTTGTTCTTCAGACGCTCAAGGGCAGTGAGTTGTATGCAAAATTCTCCAAGTGTGAGTTTTGGCTCAAGTCCGTGGATTTTTTGGGCCATGTGGTTTCGGGTGACGACATACGAGTGGATACTCAAAAGATCGAGGCGGTCAAGAATTATCCTAGACCAACCTCTCCCATAGACATAAGGAGCTTTTTGGGTTTGCCTAGCTACTATCACAGATTTGTTAAAGGATTCTCTTCCATATCTGTACCGTTGACTAGACTGACTCAGAAGAAGGTCAAGTTTTAGTGGTCTGATGAATGTGAGTAAAGTTTCCAAGAGTTAAAAACCAAATTAACTACTGCACCAGTATTAACTTTGCCTAAAGGGACTGATGGATTTGTCATTTATTATGATGCCTCTAGTGTAGGATTAGGATGTGTGTTGATACAGAAAGGAAAGGTAGTTGCTTATGCTTCCAGACAACTTAAGGTCCATGAGAGAAATTATTCAACCTATGATCCTGAGTTGGTTGTGGTGGTATTTGCACTAAAGATTTAGCACCATTACTTGTATGGGGTGCATGTAGATGTGTTTACGGATCACAAGAGTCTACAATATGTATTTAGTCAGAAAGAGCTCAATCTGAAGCAAAGGAGGTGGCTGGAGTTTTTCAAAGACTATGACATGAGCATCCTCAACCACAGGTAAATCTAGTATTGTTGCTGATGCTCTTAGCAAATTGTCAATGGGCAGCACGACTCACGTTGAGGAGGGAAAGAAAAAGTTGGCAAAGGAAGTGCATAGATTGGCCCAATTGTGAGTACAACTTGAAGAGTCTAATGAAGGTGGAGTTAATTTTCAAAATAGGTATACATCACATTTTGTAGTGGAGGTGAAGAAAAAGCAAGACCAAGACCCTATCTTGCAACAATTGAAGAAAGATGTGCATAAACAAAAGGTGATGGCTTTCGCCAAAGGGGAAGATGGAGTATTGAGGTATCAAGGCAGACTGTGTGTTCCAGATGTTAATGGTTTTTGAGAGAGGATCATAGCATAGGCCCATAATTCTAGGTATTTCGTTCATCCGGGATCAACTAAACTAAGATATACCACAACTTAAAAGAGGTCTACTGGTGGAGTGGAATGAAGAGGGGCATTGTTGAGTTTGGTTCTAAGTGCCCGAATTGCCAATAAGTAAAGGTTGAGCATCAAAGGTCATGTGGAGTAGCTCAGAACTTTGAGATTCTAGAATGGAAATGGAAGATGATCAACATGGACTTTATCATAGTCTTACCGAGGTTCCACAAATAGCATGACTCAATTTGGGTGATAGTTGATAAGATGACAAAATCTTCACACTTCTTCGCAGTAAAGATAACTGACACTGTAGAGGATTATATGTTTAGTTATACATAAAAGAGATTGTTAGATTGCATGAGGTTCCCTTATCCATCATCTCAGATAGAGGAGCCCAATTTACTGTACAGTTTTGGAGATCTTTCCATATAGGCTTGGGTTCGAAGGTGAATCTTAGCACCACTTTCACCCTCAGACTGATAGCCAGGCAGAACGCACAATTCAGACCCTGGATGATATGTTGAGAGCCTATTTCATTGACTTTAATGGTAATTGGGATGATCATTTACATCTGATTGAGTTTACTTACAACAACAGTTTCTATTCGAGTATTCAGATGGCTTCCTATGAGGCTCCTTATGGGAGGATATGTAGATCACCGATCGGTTGGTTTGAGGTGGGTGAAGCAGAATTGATTGGACCAGACTTAGTTCACCAAGCCATGAAGAAAGTGAAAATCGTTCGAGAAAGATTGAAAACTGCATAGAGACACACTGATGTTAGGAGAAGAGACTTAGAGTTCGAGGTCAATGATTGGGTGTATTTGAAAATATCATCTATGAAGAGTGTGATGCAATTCGGAAAGAAAGGGAAGCTGAGTATTAGAAAATCATTCGAGAAAGATTGAAAAATGCACAGAATTGTTAGAAATCCTACACTGATGTTAGGGGGAGAGACTTAGAGTTCTAGGTCAAGGATTAGGTGTATTTGAAAGTGTCACCTATAAAGGGTGTGATGTGATTCAGAAAGAAAGAAAAGTTGAGTCCGAGGTACATAGGTCCTTACTATATTATGAAAAGAGTAGGCAGTGTGGCCTATGAGTTAAAGTTACCCCCAGCATTAGCAGGTCCATCCAGTCTTCCACATTTCTATGCTTAAGAAGTATTTTGGAGATCCACAGTTGGTTGTGCCTATTAAGAGTGTTGGAGTGAAGGATAGCTTGAGTTACAAAGAGGTCCCCATTCAAATCCTTGATCGTCAGGTTCGCAAGTTGAGGACCAAAGATATTGCATCTGTCAAAGTGTTGTGGAGAAATCAGTTTGCAGAAGAAGCTACGTGGGAAGCCGAATAGGATATGAAGGCTAAGTACCCTTATTTTTACCACCTGTTGATGATGAGAGAGTATATGATAATGAGTTTTTCCCTAATCTTTGAGTTTTCTCTATTTTGAGTTTGACCGGAAAAGGTACCTTAGAGTCCGAGTGATGGTGGAATTAAATTATTGACTGTTTGAGTGTTTTCTTGCTTAACCTCCTGATTGAATGATTGCATCAGTGATTTTTGAGTTGTCTGATTGTAAGAGTTCATGAGAAAATTCGTGCCTTGACTAGGTTCTTAGATTTCTCATCATTTGAGGACGAATGATCCCAAGGGGGAGATAATGTAACATCCCCAAAGTTCATCCCACCTAGACTGAGTATATACCCATAGAAACTGGGAAAAATGACTGAGAAAAATTTCTGAAGAAAGATACCATGAGACCCACTATGACCCGTAGAGTAATCCACGACCTATAAAGTGAGGTCTCGTAGGTCACCCTTGTGACTTAGAAAATTTTCTAAACCTAAGGTTTGTATACGAGACAACATACGTCCCGTAAAACTATTCACGACCTGTAAATTGGTTTCTTGAATTGGAGATCCAAAAATCAAATTTTCAGTATCTTAAGCTACAAGTTATCAGACGACTTATATAACCTTTTACGGCTCGTAGGTGAGGTTTCGTGGGACATTTCATTAGCCAAATTATTTGGTCATCCTGTCTCCGAAAGGCCATCTACGACCTATAGAATATTCTACGGCCCGTAGACAGGATCTCATTATTACCCCATACCACACACTTAGAATTTTTTTTAGAGCATCAAAAAAGAGAGAAACGACTTGGGTATCGCATTCAAGTCAAGGATTGTTGAAGTGTCGATTGTCCTCTATAATTCCAAGTATATAAGTCTAATCAAAACATGAATTTTGTTCTTACATGTGCTCCATAGACCGAGTTATTGTAGTTGTGAACACATTGAGTCTTCCATGTATGTTCTTGAAGGTTTTTCTTAAAAATTCTAATGTATTTCTACATAATCATGCATAAATTATAGTTTTCATGAATTAATTACTTGAAATAGATGATTTTACTCTTCTATATGAACCCTAGCAAATTCTTGATATTTTTGCATATTATACTTAAATGGGCATACATGAGTATAAATTGACCTTGAAAAGTCTATATAATTTCTGAATATTTTTAACTTTATTTTTTTTTCTTGAATGCTATGAGTCCAAATGATGCATGATTGAGCCTTTATGAGTCAAGAACTGAACCTTAAAAGAATGTAACCAAAGAGTTGATAATTGATGTGATGAATTGAATTGACGAATGTCCAATGAGACTAGATGAATGAGTTAACCATAGGGTTGATGTCTTATGAGCATGTTGAGTCTTAGGAGGAGTATCGAGCATCGAATTGAGTAAGAGTAAGTTCAACTTGAACTCAATAACTATGTGGCCAGCGTAGGAGAGGATTGAACCATAAAATCGGGTGATTCCTTATTGTGCCAAAAAGAGGACTTGATGTTATTATTGTGGATCCACTGATGGGACGTCCTTTACCCCGGAAAGGTATTGAATGGATGTGGCAATGATATCGTTTTGTTGTATCATCACCGGCTCATACGTGATGGTTGTCGATTAGAGAAAATCCCAAATAGGTCTTGATAGTACTCTGAGTGGAAGGGATAAGATGGTATATGAGTGGTCATTATCTAAACTTCATTCTTACCTTAGAGTTTTGACTTGATGACTGAGTTCCTTACTTCCTGAGTTGAGCTATTTGAGTTGATGTTATTCTTCCTTTACATATTTTATTTTGCCATTTTACATACTCGTACATTTCACGTACTGACATCCATTTTTGGACTTCATCTTTTCATGATGTAGAGACAGGTACCAGTGGTCATCAGCAGGCATTCCGTTGAGGACCTATTTATATTCAATTGAGTGGTGAGTCCTCCCCTACTTTTGGAGGATACTATGTTTCTTTCTAACATTGAGTTCAGACTTATTCTATTTTATTTTGAGGTAGACATGGATCTGTCATTGGCACCACTTAGTCAAATGTTTAGAGGTTTCATAGACTTGATTATCGAGTTATGTATTCTCGACTAGTTTCTTTCGCACTAGTCTTGCTTAGTTGAGGAATAGATTGTTTCGCCTTTGGCCTTTGATTTTCGTATCATAATTGTGTTTTCTTGAGTATTCTTTATCATTGATGTCTTTCACTATTAGAATATGATTGAATGAATGTGATGAGGCTGAGTGGTTCACTTGGGGGCTAGAAATAGTCTTTGAGTGTCGTTCACGCCAAGGGTACCCTCCTGGGATGTGACATGTACGTTCAATGTACTGGGCTTGCATCATTTTGGGATGCAAAGATAGGTATTAGAGATCATCAACAGGTGCTTCGTTGAAGATCTTCTTCACTTTTCTGTTGATTGGTGAGTCCTCCCTGATTACGAAGGATGCATATCATTTCTTTCATCTAGCTTTTAGAGTTAGACTCTATACTTTCATTTCTTTGATTTGAGGTAGTCATGGACCTGTCATTGGCACCATGGGATAGTTTGATAGAGGCTTCATAAACTAGAGGATGATTGGTTTGATTTGGATGTTATTTGGGTCAGTTTCTTTCACACTAGTCTTATTGATTTGATTTGACTATCTATAATTGAGATTGTCCACCTTTCATTTTTTTAGTCTTTCGTTGCTGAATTGTGATTGAATGAATGTGATGAGGCTAAGTGGTTCTCTTGGGGACTTACAATAGTCCTTGAGTCTCGGTCACGTCTAAGTTACCCTCCCAGGGTGTGACACAATTCTTATGTTCAATATAATAGATAGGTTTTGATAATAGATTAACATAATCTTCAATACATGATGCCCTTATAGGAATATATCTATTACTCAGATACCCTATAGTACACTCAATCTTGAGGTCACATTGTTTAGGTAATATCCTCCTTAGCTCACGGAGATCTAGTCATCCATACGAGAATTTTCCTATCACCTCATATTGTAAATCCTTAGTCAAAATCATCTATGATATTTCATCTTGTTCCCATACGACTCATGGTTCTCCATGTAAAAATACGTGATCGGCTTCCAAGGAATTGGTTGTTTCTTTTGCTATGTTTAGCCGCATAACAACAGTATATGTCATCACTGTGGGATTGGTATTTTTTGAAATTGAGGCATACTGAACAACCACTGTAGGCGGCTGCCCAGTGGCCAGAGCGGCCATTGATCGACAATTGGTTGAAATTTAGGGTTGTAAGTGCTACGATTTCATCCGCCAGAGAGTTTTTTTATTTTTGTAAATTAACGTGGCTTGGTGTAAACACACAATTTAATAAATTCTTTATATAAAAAAATATCCTAAGGTAAATGCAGGCCGATTTTCTTTTTTCTCTTCACTTGATCTTCTTCCCTAAAGAATGACAAGAATGAGAATGATAGCTTAATTAAATTGAATCAAATACGTATAGTCAACTACATATATATAGTCACTAACTAATTTTTTGTCTCAAACTTATTTTCATACAGACAAAGATAATAAATATTAAAAAAAAGAAAATCTCCCTCGTTTGAAGTATCTATATCGAACCAAGACTTACCAAATTCTTTGTAACCCAACCCTGATCAATCAACAAACAAAGTTTGCAAGCATTTTATATCAACTCTTGCTAGTTTTCATTACTTTACACTATGATCAAGGCTTATGAGTATATATTTCCACTATAACAAAAAAATATTTAGTGACAGTAAGGTTTTCCTTTTAGTATTATTGCAAAAATACATTGCTCCACCAAAGTCTTTATTGATATTTATATAGAACACCTATTATAAATATTTATATACTTACTATTATCGTTTAATATAATATAACGATAATTATATTATTATCGCAAAATTATGTATATATTATAGTGCACATAAGGTAATATAGAATATGTAAACCCCTACTTGTTTATATTGGCTTCTAGAATCCAAACAAAGAGTTTGGTATTAATTCATTTTATTTTTACAATATCTCTTCTCATACCAACCTAAGTTTGAAATTACTTCACTATTTTTATTTATTCCTCTTTCATGGTTTAAGATAAATATGCTACGTACATATGATTATACCAAACTAGCGTTTGATATTAATTCATTTGATTTTTGAAATTCTTTTTCCCCGCCAACCAAGTTTGAAATTAATTTTTTTTAAAACTTTTATTCTTCAATTTTGATGAATTTTGCTCTCTTTGAAATTGGGTCTTTTAATTTATGAATAAATTAATTCAATTGAGTTGTGTATTATATTTTAATGTTGATTTAAAGATGAATTAAGCCCTAATTTGATAAATTTTAAGTGGTATTGATTAAAAAATTCTAAATTTATACTCTAAAATATGTTATAATAATTTTCTGTATGGAAGTAAATCATATCTTTTTTTTCATGCAAAACTAATGTGAAGAGGTCTATTGAGATATCCATAATTAAGATATTTTTCGTCATCATTGATTTTTTACTCCAAACAATTACAAAATATACACAAACATTACGAATATTCAAAATAATAAAATTATAATCAAAAGATATGAATTTAAAATTAAAATCATAACTAAAGTGGGTCCCATAATTTAATAAAATTGTACAATTAATTAAATTGAAGTAAAATAAATGAAATAATTTTTTTTTAATTTGTACGAAATTGCTCTTGCTGAAGAAAGACAGTTTCAGCCCCTCAACTCCTTCTTACATAATAAGAGTATATGGTCACTTAATCTTAGTTTTATGCCCACTTATATTAATTTTGTGGTTCACATTAATATTATTTTGATTTAATATTTAATTACTAACTAAATTCTAATAGGATAAATATGAGAAATTTTATTTTGATTATAACTGCTTTTTCCACTGTCTTGATAAAATTCTATTTTGATTAGAATTTTACTACTTTGGTGGAGTTTTAGTTTGGTTATAACTATGCTACCTACTTTGATGGTAAATGTGAATTAACTGCTTAGTCCTCTCTCTTCCTATAAAAGGGAATAATAACCTACTCCATCTATGAATTTTCATATATGTACAAGGTAAAAGGAGAGAAAAATAAATAGTTTTTTATTGTTGAGAAAAAAGACAAAGTGTTTTCACTTAATTTGGTCCAAGAAGACAAGAAAGTTACAAACCGACTTAGATAAGTAATTCTTGACTGAATTACAATAATTGTAAATTTAATGTAAAAATCATATATTATACAATTTTGAATTTATGAGTTTCATGTTAGATTATTTATGCTTTACAATTTCAGTTACAGCAAATCTTTACATAAACTTATTATCTCAAAATGTCTATTGTTTTATTAATAATGTTAATTTTCTTCAACCAAAAAAATAATTTTTCAAGATAATAACTATTAATATAGTAATCATCTGAAAAATTAACTCCTAATTATGTAAAGGTCCTTATTAATTGAAAATAGTATAAAAATATTTATACAGTGTTTTAAATTATTCATTCTGCGGGTGCTTAAAGAAAAGAGTTTATACTCGCATGGAGTTTTATTCACATTGACCACATAAAAGCATAAATTTGCATTACTTAGTAAGATATTCGTGGAATTGTTGAAGACAAAGTAAAAAGTAAACAAAAAAAAAAGCTCTCTAGAGAAACCCTAAAACCTGTTAAATAGTACTGCGATGGTGAAGACAATGGTGGGAGCTACTGTCGGTGGGATCTTCCCACCGGAGGATTTTCCACCATTAGGTGATGCAACGACAGTAAACGTGAAGGCATTCGATCAAAATCCTCAACTATATGCACATGTTTTAAAACCAGTTATTCTAAAACCTACTATTAAGGTGGTTCCTAGAAGGCCTAGCAGTTGGAAAATTTTCATACGGGAAACCTGATGTCAAGGAATTGAGGAAGGCGATTCCGTGGCAATGTGGGGTAAAAAGTGAATGTAAGATTGGAGTTTTGGACACTAGGCACATATTGATTAGACTTACAAGTTTGGAAGATTATGTACATCTCCTATCTATAACAGTTTTTCAGATCCATGCAAAGGAGAAGTACTGGCAGATGAGAACCCTTAAGTGGGACCCTTGGTTTGAACCAGACGTAGATATAACTATTAGGGTTGATTGGATATCTTTTCCAGATCTGCCCCCTAATTTTTTCGCCAAGGAAGCAATTTTTTCAATAGCAGCTGCAGTAGGAAAGCCATTGACAGTTGACATGGCGACAAAAAAATTAAACAAGACAGAGTTGTGCAAAGGTTCAATAGAGGTGGATCTAACTGCTACTCTTCCACAAAGAGTGCAAATCACAGAGGAAGATGATGATACAGGAGACACAAAATTTAAATGGATAAAAGTGCAGTATGACTATATGCCTAAATACTGTAAGGAGTGTTGTCTTCAAGGACACAACGAAAGGAATTGTTGGTCAACTCACCCAAACTCACCCAGAATTGTATGAAAGAAAAGAAGCCAGCAAAGAGGTGAAAGAGGTGGACTTGGACAGAAGAAAAAAGGAACAAAATAAGCAAGGAGACAAGGGGCAAAAGATGAAAAAAGAATGGATGGTTAGGGGTACCAATAAAAATAAAAAAGTAGGCATGATAATTCCATTCAGAACAAAACTTCTTTTGAAGCATTGAGAGAAGATGAACAAGGAAATCATAGAGGGAATGTAGGAGAGGCCATAAGGAGTACAAAGGAGTGGGTAAACAAGAATTTCAGCAAAAATCAAGAAGGAGACAAACAGGACAAGAAAGGAGAAGCAACAACAACAGAGGAAGCAAAAAAGAAAAAAGATAAATCAGAAGAAAAGCAAGAGGAACAAACTACAAAAGAAGTTAGTCCAGGCAAAAGGGGTGGGGGAAAAGAGCATATAAGTACACCCATAGTGATAGTAGAGAATAATGAGGATTTTATCATTCCACTAGGTGCAGTAGATGAATCAATGGAAAAGGTGGAAGATGTTGGGCATGAGAAAGAGCAAGAGTCAGAACATGCCTTGGATCAGATTATTGATAAAATTGTTATTGATGAGGATTTATCGCCTAAGCAGAAAGTGAAGTTGAAAGAGAATCTCAACAAATCAAAGAAGCATGGAGAAGGGGAGATACCGTTAGCACAAACATCATCAAGGTACTTAAAAAGAATTATTACCAAAATTCCAAAGTATCTATGAAGGCACTAATACGGAACATCAAGTCTGTAAACTATCAAAAAGCATTTACAAGACTTGTAAATCTTCACAAGAGATACTAGTTTTATGTTGTGGGAATCATGGAATCTTTTAAAGATAATCAAGAGATAAAAAAAATTCGAAGAAAACTGGGTATGAAACATGCTATTACAAATATAAATAATAAAATATAAATTTTTATTGATGAAATTATGGAGTACACTGTATTCAGAGATGAAGAGTAAATGCTTACGGTCAAGGTTCAGAGTCAGGGTGAAGGCATTGATGTAATGATCTCGATGGTGTATGATAAATGTACGCAAGGAGAAAGATTGGCCCTATGGGAAGCTATGTTTGATATATCAAGAAATTTGAATTGTCCTTGGCTGATAGGAGGAGATTTCAATGTAATAACTAGTGAGGAGGAAAAACTAGGAGGAAGGCCAGTTATGGAAGCAGAGGTGCGGGACTTCAATCATTGCATTAATATATGTAATTTAGAGGATATGGGATTCAAAGGTAGAAAGTATATGTGGTGGAATGGAAGAACAGATGAGGAATGCATTTTAAAAGATTGGATAGGGTCTTATGTGATGAAAAGTTGCGAGATATCTTTCCTGTAATAGAGGTGGAGCATCTAATTAGAAGTGGTTCAGATCATGCACCACTACTAATAAATTTTGCATTAACAGAGGAGAACTTGGTGAAGCCTTTCAAATTCCTGAATTTTTGGATAAAAGAAGAATCGTTTATGGATGTGGTGAGACAGCACTAGCAAGCAGATTTTACGGGAAACCCTTTCAGCATTTTTCACCATAAACTGAATAAAGTCAAGAGGGCATTAAGAATATGGAATAAAGAAACAATTGGTAATATTTTTCAGGAAATCAGTACATTGGAGGATATAATTAAAGTGAAGGAAGTTCAGTTTGAAGAAAGTCCCACAGGTGCGAACAGGGAACAACTCCAAAAAGTCCAAGTGGAGTTAAAAAGTATATGGAAAGAGAGGAAGAGTTCTGGAAACAAAAGTCGAGAATGTAATGGTTTAAAAATGGTAAGAGAAATACCAAATATTTTCATACTATAGTTAATGGGAGAAGAAGCAGACTTCGGGTAACGAGAATTCAAAATGACGAAGGGGAATGGCCGGAGAATAAGGATGATATCGCAGAAGCTGCAGTTGAGTTTTATAAAAAAACAATTCACAAAGCAGGAAGATAATGAAGATTTTGATATTTTAGAGAAACTTCCTGTAGTCATTACAGACGAAGTGAATGAGAATATGCAAGTTATTCCATCAAGAGAGGAAGTAAGAAATGCAGTGATGGGTTTGAACAAAGATAGTGCATGTGTACCAGATGGGATGACAGGAGCCTTTTACCAACATACATGGGAGATTATTGGAGATGACATTGTCAATATGGTGAGGGTTTTTTTGGGAGTGAAGAACTGTCTAGATATATTACTCATACGAACTTGGTCCTTTTGCCCAAAAAATTGGTAGTAAATACCTTTTCAGACATGAGACCTATTTCGTTTAGTAATTTTGTAAACAAGATCTTTTCAAGAATAATCCATGACAGGATTAAGGGGGTGTTGCCATCTATAATATCTCCGGAGCAAGCAGGATTCGTGCAAGGAAGAAGCATAGCAGAGAATATTTTATTAGTCCAAGAGATCATCTCAGAGATCAGAAAGAGAGGTAAACCTCCTAATTTGGTGATCAAATTGGATATGATGAAAGCATATGATAGAGTAGAGTGGTTATATTTGACTAAAGTGCTACGAAAAATTGATTTTGGGGAAAGAATTATAGATATGGTTTTCAGATTGGTAGGTAATAATTGGTATACAGCGTTGATGAATGGTCAACCCAAAGGTTTTTTAAAATCATCTAGAGGGCTAAAGCAGGGAGACCCATTATCACCAACTTTGTTTATACTGACAGCGGAGATTTTGTCAAGAGCTTTAAATGAGTTGCTAAAAGATAAGAAGTTTAAACCATTTGGGATGCCTAGGGGAAGTCCAAGATTAAAACATTTGGCCTTTGCAGATGACATGATTATCCTTTGTAAAATAGAGGTTGGAACTATGAAAATGGTTATAGATGTATTGGAAAAATAGCTTTGGACAGGAGAGCATGTACATTTACTGCATTCAATGCTATGGACACAACAGGCAGGAAAATCATCAACAACGATAAGCATCAAACCCCATATTTACGGCTAACAATATCCAGAGATAGGGGTGGGGAGGCAATAACATAAGTATTTCACTACGCAACATATTTACAGCCTTGTTAGGAAACAAAAAAGAGTAAAAATGCTATCTACACCTAACAAAGTTAGCTAGCAAAAATGAACTCGGCAAAATGGAAGCTCTAGAGAAGGTTGGAATCTGAGAAACCTGGTAGAACGCTGCAACCAAATGAAGTGAATCCGGCCATTATTCAGCTCCGTCAAAAATAAGGCAAAGGAGGCCCAAGAAATTGGCGAGCACACCTGTAAAATGAACAGAGGAGGTCACAGACAAGGAAGACAAGAGCAAAATGAAAAGATGAATAGAGAGGATGAGATACTTTTGATAGTTGATAAATACTTATCCAAAGTGCTTAAAGGTAAAAATTTGGTAACCCACAATAGAAGGATATGAGGGGTTTGGTTCCACCAAAACTACAGCATAACTAGGGACTTCTGGAATTTGGAAAGGGTGGATTTGAGAAATTCTACACTATCTATATGTACTATTGGCCTACTCTTGGGATTTTCCGAGATAGGACGATGGTTGTTTTTCTATGTTTTGTAATGTGGATTTGGACAATAGGCCCAAATGAGTTTGTAATTTTGATTTTTCTAAATATATAAAAGCCTTATTTTGTTTGGGAAAAACAACATTGACCACAAAACTGAAAAATCATATCACATTCTTAACCTTAGTATTTTGAGGAATTTATCTTCAAATCCCTCCCCAATATTGATGGCAAAAATTTTAAATGAAATTTGTGGAGTAACTGTATTTCCATGTGGAAAGGGGGAAAATATCTCCAAAATAAGAAAAATGATTTGTTTCAAATGATTCTAAACTTGATAGATCTTAATATGTTGATGAAAATGATGATATCATCCTTAATACAAAGGTCAATAGAAAAACATAAATTCAATAAATGAACATTACCTTGCGATGATCTTGAATCAGATTAATGTTATAAATAACAAATATTTTAATCGTTAAATTAATTCATTGTCATCGTGGTCGAGAATTGAATAGCATAACAAGTTAATTGCATCCATATCCATATTTCCTAAAGTAGATAGACTGATAATCCATATCCATATTTCCTAAATTAGATCTTTCAAGGTCCAATTTGAGCTCATAAATAAAAGAAAAAAAAAGAATTTTCATAACTAGCTATTAATAAGTATTTTACTTATACTTCTTAGCTATTGTTTTTATTTTTATTTTTTTTTTATTTTCTTTTCCCTTTTTTTCATATCTAGTATTTTCTACTTATGGGGCTTGCTTTTTTAGACGAGGGTCTTCCGAAACCAGTTTCTCTATCTCTATGAGGTAATGGTAAAATTTACGTACATTTTACCCTCCCCAGACCCCACTTGTGGGATTCCACTAGGTATGTTGTTGTTAGGTGTTGTTTCTCTAGTTACGCTATGTAGCTTAGTTTCATTTGCTATGAATATTTTGGTTTGTACAGTTAGCTGTCAATATATAAATCCATTAGTATAATTCGCCCTTAATATACGTAAAAGATTAGTATATACAAAATTTGTATTTATATATTTAGAAAATTTTCAGAACTTATACAATTCAAGTGTATCAATATGATCACTAAATACAAGTTAGGGTAAAGAAAGTACAAATTCTAAATTTATACAATTAGGATTAGGAATCAAATTATACAAATTCAGAATTTATATAATTAAGACCCACAAGTTATACAAACAGAAATGATAGTGTATGGCAATTGTCATGACCCAGAAATCCGGGTGTGATGACACTCACCTAACCCACCAAGGCGAGTCAGTCCAAAACTCAACAACTTAATAATATAGATAAAGCGGAAGATAAACATTCCAATAAGATATATAAATGCGGAAGAAATAACTCAACCATCCCAAGAACTGGTGTCACATTTACAAGCCTCTAAATGTAGAATGCTCAAAAGAAATACAAGTTTCAAATGTCTACTTCTCAAATAGAACATAACATAATAAGAACTACTCAAAGGTTTGTTGGGGACCGAAGCAGCTACCTCAAGGAATATCCAGAAGCTCGATACCGAACTGAGAGAAACCTAACAGGACGGACCGAGCTCACAACCTACAAAAATGTAGTAAGGGGTGAGCACCAAACAACAGAGTACTCAGCGAAATGGAACTAACCTAAAGTAAAGCAATAAAGAATACAAGTAACTCATTAACTCCCAACCACAATTCGCTGAACTACAAACCTGCACTCAGAAAAGTCCCAGCACAATATAATATATAGATCATAATAATATAGTTATACTCATCATCTGGCATGATATCTCGATACACAGGAATACCAGTAGATCCAACACATACTCACAACAGGGATAAGATAAGTATACAACATACAACAGTATCAACCAAGTACGATGTGAGATAAAGTGAATGTCATGAGGTGTATATCATGCAATGCAATGTCAAATAATCTTGATGCATATTTGTCCTAGAATACACATTCGTTGATCAGATATGGTTGTTTTCCTCAGTCAGAACCCTCGGGGGACATATCTATCCGTGTTGACAAAAATCTCGGCTTTTACTCACCCGCCCGGAAGAGACCTCGGCCCGTCTGAAAAAGACGTCGGACTAACTCACCTGCCCGGAAGAGACCTCAAGTCATCCGGAAGAGACCTTGGACCAGACCGATAGAGGCCTCGATCACCAATTCGCATGTTACCTTTCTCACATCTCGATCGTAGTCATCACAAGTATCAATGCACAAATAACAATAGAAGCAATATGCATGATCACAATTGTATCATAGTGTTATCATCATAATGATCTCAATATCTCAATACCATCAACATCTCATTATCATCAATATCATTAGTGTCTCAGTATTATCAATATTACAATCATATCAGTGTCTCAATATCAACATAGTACGAGCAAGTATTCAATATGAATAGTCATGATCAAGTCTACAATGATACGATTCTACCCCGCAAATACTCAATTCCATACATATAGAGCATACAAAGTTCAATCACACTTAACAGAAGGTTAGAAGTCCACTTGCCTCAAATAAAGTCCAAAATCAAGTCGAAATCACCACCTTCTCCCTCTTTCGGTACTCCAATTCACCATAATCTATTCAAATATGGTATCACAATCACATAACGAATCTAATGACACTAAAATTAATTAATTTTGAGAAAAAGGGTGAAATAATAAAAAATCTCACGCTGAAAAATGTAGCCAAAATCTAAAAATTAATATATGAAAATGTTCTCCACGTAATAAAGAACTCAATTGTGAAAATAATTTCAAAAATGGAGTTACGAAGAGGGAGAAATCAATGATTCAAGTTTAGAAAATTCATATCCAAAAATCCCCAATTTACACCATTAAAATCCAAAATTAGAAGTTAAAACCATTAATTAATCAATGTAAATCAATGAAATAGATTATAAAATAGTTACGCAATCGATTTGCTTTCAAAACCTTGAAAATCCCCTCCTAAAACGAAGCTTGGAAAGTCAAAAATGGAGAAAAGGGCTTAAATCCCGTATTTTAAAAGACAACATTGTTTCAGGCATCGATGTACTTCACGAACGCGAAGCCTTAAACTCCCCAACCCTCCGCGAACACGGGGCTCAATTCGAGAACGTAAAGGTTCCCACGATAGTCCTCAACGAATGCATAGAGGGATTCTGCAAATGCGGAGGTCAACCAAGCTAGACCTCCACGAACGCGGACCCACTCCCGTGAACGCAAAGCACAAATGGGAGGCACCAGATATCACCTGCACCAACAATACTCAAGTCAACCAAAAATAGGAATTGGACCCTCTAGAAGTTCAGAACTCCGTGAACACAAATGACAATTCGGACTCAATGGAACCGTCAGAATTTGAATCCAGAACCCCCGTGGTCCTAAACCTGAGAAAGATCATTTAAACTAGTTTCGCACTCAAAAACTCAAAATATTCAAGGAAGCTCTAAAAATTGCAATGAAATCATTTCTAGCGTTAGTTTCATCACCCGGAACCACTAGAGTTGAAGAAATTTTGACACAAGCTCTTGAACTCTGAATGTTGACAAAAGTCAAACTTATGCTCCAAAATTAACTAGAAATGCAACTTTGGGCCTAAAATCTTTGTTTTAACTCTGAATTTAGTTCTGCAAGTTTCGCTAGACCAAATTTGGCATTCTAGAACATCTATGGAATCAAATTCTGACACTGAAACTCAAAATGATTTCAAAACTCAAATTTTCAACACTAAGCCTTTGAAAACTCTTTCTTTTGTAAAATTCCAACTTTTTATAAGATTTTCATTCGACTATTAGACTCGACCAAATATGACCTAAGGCAACTTTCGGGAAGGGCAAATGATAATTAAGTCTAAAATGCTAAAATGACCTTCGAGGTCATTACAACAATTTTTATTAAACATTGATTGTGAAGCACAATTATAAAAGATTATAGCTATATTAATTAATATAGTGTATGTTTGCTTAATTATATTATTTTGTCTTTTTGTCATGACTCGACTTTTCAGGTCATGATGGCACCTATTTAGATCCCACCTATAGGCAAGTCAACCCAACCCAAGGTACCTATCCTGAATCACCAAATACGATAATACTAGAAAAGTACCAATAACACAACCATAACTTACCCAGAACCTGGAAGTCATTTGCATAGAGCTACTATAGACTCAAGCACACACTCACATATATACATAGTAATAATAATATACATATCCAAGAGAACTCCTACAGAGTAAGTCACAACTATAGAGTACAAGGCCAACATCTAAATACAATAGATGACCATCATAATAGGAGGAGACCACAGAATGTCCAGAGTTGTTGATGCTCACTAAAGTCTCCTTAATCATCCACAAGATTCTAAATCAGTTATTGTGGCTAGTACCTAGACCTGCACTATGGGAAGATGCAAAAATGTAGGGGTGAGTACCGCTAAAAGGCACCCAATAAGCATCATCGGCTGACTGAGTGAAATACAATAAGTATAGCATGCCCAAATGTAAAAATTGTAGTAAAGCTAGCAAATCTAAACCTAGGTCAAGGAAGAAACATATCTAGAGAATCACAGAACTTCAACTGGACAATCCACATAGTGTGCAATGATACCAATTGACGAATCCACAAATCCAGTGTCAGCTATGTCGGTGGCATTCAGAGACCCAACTATGCAGAGCTAGAAGAACCAATAAAGTGGGAACCCGACTAATAGTAAATGCATCAGTAAATCCTCGTCTCCCAATGGCCAAAATCCAGTAACGTATCACAACTCAAATAACATAACACAACAGAACCCAACTCTTAGTATCACATAGTCAAAGTGTTGAACTATAAGTAGGTGTAAGACCCTAATGCCTGTGTTTGTATGCCTCTGGATCCCCTATAAGCCTAGAGGGTACACCTATGCAGAATTAGAGTGTGTATAGGTGTAGGGGTCTAAAAGTCCATACCATATGGGGCCTCGAACCCCTGATAGTCAAATGGGGTTTCGAACCCCTAACAGTGGAATGTGGCCTCAAACCCCTAATAATCAAATGGAGCCTCAAACCCTTAGTCCTCTTGACCTGGCCGTCGGCCAAGGGAAGTCAGCCAGGGCCAGATGGTTTGACAATAAATTAGGGCCTCAAACCCCTAATATTCAAACACAGCCTCGAACCCCTCAATGTATAGGCACTACATGTCTCTATGATTAGCTACTCTAGGGAAGCGTCGACTTAAGACTAAGCTAAGGCCCACAAAGAATAGATAATCAGATGTGTCTCATCCCTCATTGGTCACCCGATAGCCCATCTGAGAACAGAGATAACTCATCTAGGCAACTATGTGCTAGCTCACTGATAATATGACAATCTCCATAACAGGTGGTAGTCCCAAGGATTAGCTCATTCAAACATTATCATAACCACAAATGACCCAGTAAATCCCATAGGATGAAGTATACATCTCTTTGACAGAATCACGTTCTGATCTCTATCTCACCAGAGGTGTAGCAGCATCATATTTCATATCAAGAGTTGTGGTGCCCAGTCATAAGTATAGACAACAACATTTTCTCATAATATAGAATGGTTTCAATAACAAATAAGTTTAGGAAGTGTATAATAGCTACCAACCGAATATATAGGCATATTGTAACAATCCAAAAAAATCTGAAACTCCTTATGGTTGATATTGTATGATGTTATACTAGTCATGGTTGAAACTTGGTAGCCATTTGTTGATATTAAGTGGCCGAATGCAAAACGGATCATTTTGGGGCCTAGAGGGGCTGTTTGGACAGTGAGCTTCATAGAAGCATAACTTTTGGTGTGATTTGAATCGTGTGGCCTACGACATATTAGATTGAAGATATTTGAATTATCTTTGGAACGCAACTTGTCTCACTCGATTCTGAGTTCGTATGAAAAGGTTGTGGACAAAATAGTGGAACTGCCTGAAATTTGAAAGATACTGAAAATTTGACCAAAGGACCTTAAACGGTCCGTTTGAGCCTAAACGGCTCGTGTACTGTTCCGTCAAAAGGGACAGTAGCTAGGACAAGCCA